>JADGIP010000182.1:0-30764 GCA_016618355.2 Astraeus odoratus | reverse complement strand
TGCAGGTGACGCTCCAAGTCCAACTTGTGTAATATTATTTCCTCCGAACATAGCAAGAGCTTGCCATCAATCGATGTGGCGACCTCTCAGATCACTTCGACCATCTCGATAGTTCGGCACACTAAATCTCTGTTGGTCTTATCGAGGCGATACACTAATAGGTAGGCGAGCGATGGGGTCCAAGGTATGCCTTGATTTGTACCAAACATTTAGATTATCCAACGACCACTACTGGGATAGACGATAGGCACTCACAACGGCACCTTTCACTGTGATGAAGCACTAGCTGTCTTTCTTCTGCGACATACCTCGACCTATCGAGATGCTGGTATGTGCTCAAGGGCGTACCGCATCCTCATATGGCTTACAGAGCGTCCAGGTTTGAAACGGAGCAGAGACCCAGCTATCCTGGATACATGTGATGTTGTAGTTGACGTCGGAGCTGTGTACGATGTCCAGAAGAGACGCTTCGATCACCATCAACGCGGGTTTCATGAAGTGTTCGGCCATGGCTTTACGACCAAGTTGTCCTCGGCAGGGCTCGTCTACAAGCATGTGCATAATTTCTGTAATCGAAACCATACTAACGTGCAGGTAGACACTTTGGAAAGGAGGTCATCGCCAGTGAATTGAAGCTGGACACAGAGGACCCTAAGATAAATGTCCTCTGGTTGAAATTGTACAAGGTAAAGTTGGTACTGCCACTTCCTTCCAACTGCTGACGAGCACCCCACGCAGGAATTTATCGAAGCGATTGACGCCCACGACAACGGGATTTCTCAGTACTCCTCGCTAGAGAAGCCCAGATATACCAACCGGACTGACCTATCGAGCAGGGTTAGTTGGCTCAACCCACCTTGGAACGTGCATGCGGATGCCCAGACTATTGATGTGTGTGATGGTTTGAGCATTGTTACCGTTTTCTCAAGCTCTTTCCCAAGTCGCTTTTCGCCAGGGCTTCACAACTTACCGGAGAAGAATTTATCGGCAGACTCAAGTATTATGCCGAGGCATGGCTGCCTGCCCGAGATATAGTGGATGCGGGCCTTTCTACACGTCACCTCGTTGATCCCAGTGGGAAGATCATTCTTTTCGAACAGTTTATGCCTTGGAAGGTGGTGTTACCCACCTTGTTACAGCCACTTTTCTGAGTGATTTCCACAGGAACACGTATTTGAGCTCGAAAAGGAGCAAGGTGTTGCCAGTGAAGCCCTCCCTGTGTATGTCATATACCCTGATGAGATGGGCGGAAATTGGCGAGTCCAAGCGGTCCCTGTGTCTCCTGAGAGCTTTGAGAGCCGGAAGGCACTGCCCGAATCATGGAGGGGCCTTCGGGATGATGAACTCTCCCGAGTTAGCGGAGTTGACGGGTGCATTTTTGTGCATGCATCAGGGTTTATAGGAGGTGAAGTGCTGTATATGCCGTGATTACGCCTCCGTCTCACCCCTGATTCATCAGGTAATAAAACGAGAGATGGTGCATTAACGTTAGCCAGACTTGCCATCAATATGTGATTTACTAAGAGTATTGGAGCTATCTGTGCATCTTACCACACGATCATATAAAAGTCCTCCGCCGCTTTAGCCTCTCTCTGACAGATATGTAGTCAACACGTCCTCCGATCCACGCCACCGACACGTGTTTAAAACTGTGGCCAGACTTAACTTGATGGAACAAAGCCACGCCACAAGTGCATGTATTTCTCGATACAATGCATTGGCTTGGGTCACAAACCTCGTGCTGCTCGCATTTGTGGCATTGCACGTTGGAGCGCGGACGGTTTCCCTCAAACGTTGACGACCTTCATTCATTCGAACCATTGTCTCACTTCCCTTCTTCCTACAGCTTTCTTGTACGACCATTGGTGACTCTTGGGTACTTCTTGAGGAATGCCCTACATCAAGACGCATTATCACCCGTTCCTTTTCGCCCTTATCACCGTCTGCGCAATGGCTGAGCTGGGGCTCACGGCCTTCTTGATCAGCGCAGGAAACGAGAGCGACAACTGGCCAAGTGCTCGTTACCATTCTGTGTGAGTCCCTTATATAGTAGTTTACATCCGCTTTTCTGATAAATTTGGGATAAGGTTGATTCTCCTTTTGTTTAACGCTGTCTGGACCACGATATTTGGGACGGCGTATCTGTTGTGGATCATCGATGGTGCTATACATTTCCTTGCAAGCATAGCGAGCTCCATCATTTGGCTACTTGTCACTACGATCCTATGGGTGAGTGGAAAATGGACAGTGAAATGCGTTTGGTCGTCCCTTGAACACACGGCTTCCAGGGCGCCGCGGCAGGCATTATGCACGGGGCAAGATCAGGAGGGGACTGCAATTGGATATCTGCTACGTCTGGGTTCGTCGAAGGAAATTCGCCGTGCTATCTACCCCAGGACCTGAGTAGTGTCTCCAGGTGCAGGGAATCTCTGAGTGTGGAGGCCATAGGCTGGGTGGAATTTGGGCTGTGTGTTCTTACGCTTTCGGCTACGTGCATGTGGCTGCGAACAAGTAAGCGAAGCTATGTGAGTGAATATACCAGATTAGAATGATTATGGAGTGTAATGTTTTTCTCTTCGGACGGACTGTCTTTTTTTTTTTATATTTGTGATTCTACGGACGGACAGCAATCTAGTTTCTATGTATAGGGAGATTGGATGGGTTGTGGAGGCTATGTAGGCTATGTGCTTATGTAACATCCAGTGCCTGTTACCGTGGGAGATAATTTTTATCTGATAAACACACATTAATGTTGTCATCAACCCAACCGCAGGTGGTTTCCCACATCGACGTGCTGCTACTTGCATTGTACATGTCGCAGTCGCACCAACTGCAATCTCTCGATCAAGACTCCCGTGCAGACATTACAGATGACGCTAACAACTTTGATGATGTAGACTCTGTGGACTCTCCATATACTAGCAGCCAACAAGCATACAACGATCAAATGGCCACTTCTCCAGTCCAGGCGCATCTCGTCAGGTGCTTGGCCCTCTTATGTGCTTGCTCCCTCAGCGTCGGAAGCCATTAGTACGTAACTACGTGGTCCCTCATCTCTTTCGAATAGCCGATTTCCCGCCATAGCGCATCGTACATCCTGGGCCCCTTGAAGTCGAGGCTCTCGAGAGAACTTGGCACATCCGATGTGGAATTTAGTCTTTTAATTTCTGCCCTCAGCCTCAATGGGACGTGGACACCTCTGTTAGGTGGTGTCATGGCCAGCAAGCTGGGGACTACGCTCACGAGTGTCATTGCAACCGGGGTGATTTTCGGTGGTGAGGAAGAGAGTAGCACTAATGAGAAATCTTCTCTCATGACTTTTCACAGGTCAGGCGCTTGTCTTGATCGGTGACACACAAGGCAGCGTTCGCATGATGGTCTTTGGGTTATTTGTATTTGGCCTTGGCACCAGCCCGCTTTCCGTGGTCCAGGAATCAATTATCATCCGGTTCTTCAGTTCTCATGGACTTGGTGTGTCTATGGCCCTTGGCCTCGTCGCGGGAAAAGGCGCGTCATTCGTCTCTGCATCCACCTCATATCCCCTCGCCGCCAAGTTTGGCCGGCATGCACCTTTCATTGCATCCACCACCCTGACCGGCGTATCCTTTGTCGTCAACCTCGTCTACCTGTCTGTCTCCAAATGGCTTGTCCGTGCATCGGGAGTGAGTCCAGAGGCGTCAGAAGCTCGGAGTGAAGCTCGGCGACTTGCCATTCACGATGTCTCTGAAGCTGAAGCACTAGAAAAGGTGGCAAAAAAGCGCCATGTTGATCTGAGCGATGTCCTGGCACTTGGTGACATCTTCTGGACGTAAGCTTCTCGTGTCACCATCGCCGCGGGCTTAACTGACGCGCTAAAAGATACATAGGCCTAAATGTTCTCTGCGGCATGCTGTGGCATCCATTTATCCATCTTTCAGCGTGAGTACATACGAGTACTCTACAGCATTGATTGACATGTCGAAAATAGGAATATATTAGAGAGGCGCTATCATCTAGGAGAAGCAGTTGCTGGCGACCAGGCATCCTATCTCCTTGTCGGAAGTATAATTCTATACCCTGCAGTAAGCGGTCGATTCAGCACTGCTATCGATACGATTACAACAGACTTCTTATGCATAGTGTGGCTACCTCGTAGACCGTCTCAAACATCCTCAGGCCATTTTACGACTATTGATGCTTGCTGCCATGTTTACTATGATATGTTACGCATGGCTATCGGTACCGCCGCAGTGGACGCAGACACCATTACCTGGCGTCCTTTCGTTTGCGACTGGTATCGGGTTCTCTCCGCGTTAAGTCCCCTGACCACGGACATCGGTGCATGCTAACTGTTTTGTAGTGCTATTGGTCGTTATCGTGCCAAATTTGGTACCCTTGAAATATGTGTCGACCACGTTAGGAATGCACAAGAGCGTGAGTGGGCTTAACTATTTCCTGTCGTGGGATCGTCATTCCCCGTAGCTTGAACATACAGGGACTACTATGATGCAGATGCTCGCCGGCATCTGGCTCGAGAAGGGGGACCCTGCGTCAGGGCAGAATTACGATGCCGCCGTTACCCAGTATCTTCTGTTGACCTTTCTACTACTGAATGTCTTGCAACTCCTCGTTTTGGTCATCCTGGCATACCTTTATCAGTGTCGCAGGAGAACAAGCGAGGATCTCCCTTATGTAGGTGTTCTTTCAGAGGTACCGACACCCGTGTCGGATGGATATCTCCCCGTGCACCAAAGCGAGAGCGAGACGGCTCCCATGACAGTACCTTCTCCGACAGTGGAGGGGCAGCCATTGCTGACTGGGTCGGCCGTTTTACACTCCAATGAGCCACTATCGTCGGACGGACCAGATCACGCCGTCAGATTGCCTGAGATACGTCGCGGTCGCATCTTTGCATATATATATACGCTTCTCGTATGTTCCTGTTGGTTATTATTTTTAGGTACAGCATGGTCCGAGTTACGCTCGAAAGAGGAGAGGCAGGGTGTTCAGATGCTTCGCTTGTAGAGACTCCGCTTACTGTTTATTCCCTACTACACAATAGTCCACGGATACGCCACACACTATCTAATGCGATATCACGCATGCGTAAGCCAATGACCTCTTCTCTCGCCTACTTCGGTGTGATCGTCCGATGATATAGTCCCACTAGACGCTCCGTCACCTGACCACGGATCTGTGTACACAGCATCCAGGATTTGTGCATATGACGGTTGTACATCACTGCCGGCACAGCCCGGTAATGATTGGCGCCATCGTTCGATCATGCGTCGGATGGCAACTGGATTTCGAGGTCGCACGTATTGTGTCGGGACAGTGTCCAAAGTATCGCCAGGGATCCCTTTCTCCGATACGAGAGGCGCTACTTCTGCAGCATGCGCAGACGACCCCGGCTCTGATTCGGTTAGCATATTTAATCCAGTAGGGCCAAATCATAGTACCTTCACTTCGGCCTGTCCAACTTGATAAAGAATCCACGACTGTAGATAGGTCATCACCAGCGTCGGAGGGTGGAACTACTATATCGCCCATGACGAAGTCAACGGGTTCGGGGACCTGTCCATTCGACATACATCAGGAAATGGGCCATCGGACGGAAAGAGACACAACGTACACCAGGAGCAGCATACCCGTCTTCGATGGCAAGCGCAGAAGCAAGCCAATAGAGCATAGCATGTAGTATCGTGGGGTCACGCGACCGGGCATTCAGTGGAGGTGAAATGAACGCATTTGTATATCCTGACGGGTTCCATCAGACTATCCTAACTAATCGAAGGGCTTTGGATTACCTCGCGAGAATACACCGAAGATCCAGTACTGATAGGAAGTCACAATGAAGTATGCAGACTGTTTGCGAACACAGCTATCCCAAAGCTAATGCGCGTCAAATAAAGAAACACCACGTCCGATTTACTTGATTGCACCTTGGCCCATAGACGCTCCTTTGCACGCATAGAAGTGTTGTCCGTCGGGAGCTGACGAACGGCGAGTGAGCTTACAATGTCACAGACGATAAGTTTTAGGACTCACACCCTTCACCTCAGTGAACTGCCATATATCTTCGTCGGAGAGAACCCACGGTGGTTGACAAACCACAACTACAGAATTGGATCTAGTCTGGGACGAAGGTAAATTACGGATATCTGTGAAGTAGAATTCTCTATATATATCCCAGTCGTTGTTTGCCTTGACGTCCGAACTGAAGCCCCAGTCTTTAGTTTGGGGAAAGACGATGTGGAGTACGCGTTGTATAGTTTGCAGGGGAAAGTAGTCAACCCAAGCGCACAAGCTGGATATATGGCCAGGTCAAGAAACCCAGTTTGCACTGACATTCGTTGTGCTCACCGCGAAAAATCTGTAACAGGCGCCAATAAGGCAGTACTAATCTTGAACTTGCGCGCTGAGGGAACTGTTAGCACCTCCCCTGTTGAACGGTCTCCGTCTCGGAAGCCAATAGACTTCTTTGGTACATGTTCTATAATCCCTGGAAGCGTGCTACACA
Organism: Astraeus odoratus; assembly: GCA_016618355.2. Classification (NCBI taxonomy): domain Eukaryota; kingdom Fungi; phylum Basidiomycota; class Agaricomycetes; order Boletales; family Astraeaceae; genus Astraeus; species Astraeus odoratus. The sequence goes on along the minus strand of JADGIP010000182.1, from coordinate 24,265 downwards.
GTGAATACAGCTGTCTTGAAAAGCTGTCCCGAGCCCCTTACATTCGTTAACCATCTCGTCGAATGAGGAGCCTAAATAGTGAACAGCAGCTAGGTGTCTGTATTTTTTGAACCGTGTCGAAAGTGTGTTGCGGTGGCTCTTGTGTCCTGGAGGAGGTAAACTGGGGACGTCGGGTCCGTACTTCAATTCAGGGAGGATAGCATCTCTGAGGTACCCTCGAAGGTCGTCCAATCCGTCCCATAACATGCTGAGCGTAGTGAAACGTACGAAAGAAGATCACAAAAGTTCAATCGGGAGTGAATCGCACCGTCTCTATAAAACGCTGGCCGTGACGACGGCGAATACAATACCTACTGAACATTACAACGTACACTTCGGTGTGTCGTAACTAGGAAAACAAAGGGGTGTGGTAGTGAGACTACGACATCCAGATTTGGTCATCGGCAAGACCCAGTTTCTCGGCAACTGCCGCTGTACCGAGTGTGCAAGCTATCGTTTCTCAGCAGCTGGTCGTCGTTGGCCCCGCCGCTACCGCGTCAAGTCCTGTTCAAGAGGTATGTGCTTGTCATTTGGTGCATCTGTCTTGTTGCATGGAGTGGCCCGAACCAGCAGTCACTTGAAAGACCGCTCGAGGGTGGATGTTCAACCAATCAGCCCGATGTCAAGTGATCAGAGTTGACCGACCCCTTCTTATTCTAGTCTGCAAGATGGGCGCATACAAGTATGTCAGCGAATTGTACAAAAAGAAGCAGTCGGATGTGCTGCGATTCCTCCTCCGTGTCCGGTACGTGCGGAATCGTGCGCAGTCGTTCCATCCTCTTAGCCCTATGTAGGTGTTGGGAGTACCGTCAACTAAACGTCATCCACCGTGCATCCCGTCCATCTCGCCCTGATAAAGCCCGCCGCTTGGGATACAAGGCCAAGCAAGGATACGTTATCTACCGCGTCCGTGTCAGGAGAGGCAACCGCAAGAAGCCTGTACCGAAAGGCATGTATTGCAGTGTAGCCAGCATCTACGCGCCCCAGTGTCTGATCTAGTTTCTAGGTGCTACCTATGGCAAGCCTGTCCGTCAGGGTGTCAACCACCTCAAGTTCCAGCGCAGCTTGAGGAGTGTTGCAGAAGAGCGTGTTGGCAGGCGTTGCGGCAACTTGCGTGTCTTGAACTCTTACTGGGTGAATCAAGATGGCGTCTACAAGTACTATGAGGTCATCCTTGTTGACCCTAGCCACAAGGCGGTGAGTATGGGGGGGGGGCTCGTTTCCTTTACTTTACCTGACAAGAAATGCATAGATTCGTCGGGATCCTCGCATCAACTGGATCACAAAGCCAGTGCACAAGCGTCGGGAGGTTCGCGGACTTACCAGCGTGGGGAAGAAGGTGTGTTCATTTCCGTCTCACCTAGACGGTCATGCCTATTCGTTTCATCTAGAACCGTGGATTGGGCAAAGGACATCGCCACAATCACGCTCCTGCGCGCTCCACCTGGAAAAAGCACAACACACTCAGCCTTCGTCGCTACCGGTGATCTCAGAGAAACCCCGAGTGGTATGGTGTCTTGTCTTCTTCCCACTGCATCGTATATCTTCATGTTTGCTATGGCTGTATGTCGCCTTGAGTTAAAAATATCAACCATCCATGCACCTATGTCATGTCTGTCCGTCGTGGGGCAATGTCGTGAGGGAGTCGTGAGGTACTTGACCTGGGATGTGCGTGATCTGCAACGTGGGTTTACCCGCAGAAGCAGTGTTGATGCGGTGGAGTCCCGGCCCCGCCTCGTGTGCTGCACGTGCCTGCCACTTACATACCGCAATTTTTTTGTTTGGGGCCGAGCGCAGTACTGCATATTAGGGACCCCCCGGTGGCCGTCCATCCTCTGCAGTATTTTACCATTGACGAGGGAAAACTAACTCGCATTTTCTTCTGCACTGTCCCCGTACCACGACCAACCTCAAAACACTCGCAATTTTCTATACCTAATTTCTAAATGATTTTGCGGAAGCGTGGGCCCTGGATATTCTGGCTCCTACATGCCTTCGCGATGATGTCAGGAACTATCGCTGCAAGCACGAATGTGATATGGGTGATTGAAGACACCTACGAAGGGACTACGTTTTTTGAGTCCGTCGTCATCTCGCACTTTTAAACCAGTTGCTGTTATGCTGACCATGCGATCCTTTTTTCAAGTACCTTCGACTTCTACACTGGTACAGACCCGACAAAGTGCGGACGCCTGGATTCTTGTTGACTGCATGCTGCATACTAATGTCCACGTCTCTATGCTCCCAGTGGCATGGTGACGTGAGTTCAACAGGTTGTGCTCGAGTAACTTTATACCAATGTATGCCCAGGTTTGTTGATAAGGACACGGCGTTCTCCAGTGGTCTGGCTTATGTTACGTCGGACAACAAGGTCATCATGCAAGGTGATAATACCACTACGTTGCCTTATGGGACCAACCGTAGCAGGTAATTCTCTAGTATTACAGAAGGTGCACTAGCCCAGGTAACCGTCGCAGTGTCCGTATATCGAGTCAAGCCGTCTACAACACAGGCCTCTTTGTACTAGACCTTGATATGGCACCATGGGGTTGTGGTAGGTATTCGTCCCGTGCAGTTGGCGTGTTTCATCCCGATTTTTTTTTATTATGTAACAGGCGTCTGGCCCGCATTCTGGTAGATCGAATGTCTATTTTCAAATACCTATTTAGACAGGACTCAGCATGGTTTGAACAGGACCTTGGGTGGTGGAACATGGCCATGGGTAAGTATGTCACTTTCTCCTTGAAACAAGCAGCCTATAGTTTTCGTCTCCAGAATGGTGAAATAGACATCATCGAGGGTGTGCATGACAATGAGCACAATCAAGTCACATGGCATACTGCCCCAGGTATGTATATTTACTGGGTTAGTTGGACCCGCTCAATATCGTCGATTGCAAAGGCTGCAACTTGACGGCCACGACCAACTTTACTGGCACGGTGGTTGTGCGTGACTAGATATGGCACGACACCGGATCTCTCACGCTCCAGATAGCAAACAAACGGCGTTGATAACCTGCAATGCAATGCATTAATAAACAGCAATGCTGGCTGCGGAATTACGGAATGGAGCCGTGCATCGTACGGTCCGTATTTTGACTCCCAAGGTGGAGGAGTGTTCGCAATGAAATGGGACAGCAACGGGATCGCTGTTTGTTTGTACCCGATTACCCCTTTTGATGCATTATATACCGACGTTTTAACAGGGTCTTTCTATCGTGCTGCTATACCCCAGGACATCAACGAAGGCTTGCCCGACCCATCCAACTGGGGTGAACCTGTCGCAGAGCTGGCCCCGACGTCATGCAATATCACCCAATTTTTTGCCAATCACTCCATTGTTTTCGGTGAGTTCCCTCGTGTAGTTTCTGTTAGTGATAGGATTGGAACTCGTCGTAGATATTACATTCTGTGGTAAGGTGGCCATTTTTCCTGCAGGGCGCGTGTATATCAAGTCATTTGTTAGGCGACTGGGCTGGTAACTCATATAGCACGTCCGGCTGCCCCGGAACCTGTGAAGAAGTATTAATGGACCCTGCAAATTTCGTGGTGAGTACCCTGGTTCACACTTTACCAGTGCATAACGGAATACTCGCAGAATGCTTCTTGGATTATCAATTCTTTGAAGGTTTATAAGTCAGCGACGCTATCCTCTAGCTCCTCCAGTGGTGCCAACACCTACCGTTCCTGGATACCTGCGTATATTGCGGCAATTATGATCGTGGTTGGCTCACTGTCATTCCTTTGAGATGCAGGCATCTCGAAGACTTTACTGATGATATTAACGAACTTTCTCGGAAGAGGACACTTTGGATTACATCTAATTTGCACACTTATACCTAACGTCTATAGAAATGATGGCACATTGAGTTAACGAAAGCTTGTTTCCGCGACGAGTCTTCATACATCTTACTAGCTATTCACTGGTCCCAGTACTCCCCAGATTGAGGACTACCCGTATAATGGCCTGGTGCAACGAGCCCAGGAATAGGTGTGAACCGGTGATTCTGGATCCCAGTAATTGCGGCGCATAAGGAAGCATTTACGGGCGCAGGTAGGGGACCCAGAGTAATCACTGTGTCCTGCACCTGGCTTGCATCAGCCACAAACTTGTGCGTCTTCAGAATATGCTACGCTGTTGAAGACCCTTCCGCTTCGTGGTATGCCGATTGCATGGATGATCACCTCACGGCCCAATACCCAAATTTCGAGCTACCCCCGAGTGTGGGATAGCAGTCCTGTGATAATCTTCGCAGCCTTGCTTCGTACCCTACGTCAGAGTTCAAGACTGTTAGTGAACGGAAACCGTCATGTGGTGGCTGTGTTCGGCAATAGCCGAGTGGTCCTCCATTTCGCTCACTGTATCACCAACCCAAGACACCCCGTCAAGTTCATCGGGCCCAAAACGTCGCATAAATACTGACTTGGCCAGCTAAATCATGGTGAGTACAAGCCCTCATATCCCGATTCCCGTTCTTGCAAAGAAAGCGGACAAGTCCACCGCAACAAAGGGTGGATGGGACTATGACAGTTAGGATGTAACAGGGCATGTTTGCTGAGAGTTCTGCAGGATCCCTCAGCGCCTGTAACACTGCGTACGCGCAAATTCATTACAAACCGCCTTCTGTCACGCCGCCAATTTATTCTGGACGTTCTCCATCCGTCCCGACCAAACGTGTCTAAGGATGAGCTCGCCGAGAAGCTCGCCACCATGTACAAGACAGACAAAGGTCGCGTCGTTCTTTTCGGTTTCCGGACACAATTTGGTGGTGGAAAGAGCACTGGATTCGCTCTCATCTATGACGATGAAGCAGCACAGAGGAAGTTCGAACCCAAGCACCGCTTGGTTCGGGTGGGTATGGTGCACCGTTCATCACTGATGTGCTGACACTGCTATTGCAGAGTGGACTAGTGCCAAAGGTGGACAAGCCTTCGCGTAAGCTACGACATGAGAGGAAGAACCGTGCTAAGAAGGTTAGACCGCACCCATTTTCTGCTCGCTTTGTGCTCACACTCGACAATCAGTTCCGTGGAACCAAAAAGATCAAGGCTGCCGAGCCCCCGAAGAAGGGCAAGTAGATATTGCAGCAGAGCTATATCATTTCAATTTTACTCGTCCTATTGCATTTTGTCATGGAATGACGAGGCTGTATCTATGGCATATGTCATTTTATCCCCTAGCATGCACATGAACTACATGCATATGTGCCCTGCCCTTCATTACTGAACGAAAGTTAAGTGTATTACAACGTGAGATGGATATGGTGGGTATAATGCAAGTGATAAAACAAGGAGGCACCATGTCAGTGGAAAGCATGAATTAGAAGCCCAGCTTCTTATGTATGATATCTGGATCTTCCTGGTACTCCTCTGCTGATACCCACATCTACGCGAACATTAGTGGAAAGGGCTAGATAATGTGAAGAAACGAACCTTCTTGAATGTGCCCAACCCTGCCAGGATAGAGCCACCTATCCACGTAGAGTACTTCCGTTCCGGGGGCGCGTATATCTTGATTTTCACGTCTTTCAGGGCCAATTTCTTCACTTCATTGAGTAGTCGGTCGCCGAAACCTGGACATAGGCAACTGAGAGGGCACGAAACAAGCACTAGTACGTGAACCATATCTTACCTTTACATAACGTACTTCCCCCGCTGAGGACTATGTTCGAGAACAGACTTTTGCGCAGATCTAGATCAACTCGGTTGATAGAATCTACGACGACCTGATGAACACCCGCGTATTCTTGGCCGATAAGCTCAGGGTTGAATAAGATCTCTGGGGCGCGGAACCGCTCGGGTCCGAGCTATCGAGATTTTGAGTGGGGACCATGGAACGTCTCACATGCACTACTTCACCTGAACTGTCTTTCCATCCGGTAGCCGGAACTCTTCCGTCCGCCCTAGGGAATCCTTCTCCTCTTTGGAAGGGTTTAGAGCAATGTAGCAGCACTTCTCCTTGATAATCCTGACGATCTCCCGCTCAGCTGTCGTGTGCAAGTGGTGCCCGGACTTCCGCAGCAGCAATTGCAAATGGTCTGTCACGTCTCTGAAAGAATAGGTTCGCTGTCTTTCGAGTGGTCATCCATAGAATGCGATGACGCATACCTCCCCGCGACGTCAACCCGTCGAATGGCATGCGGCATGGAGAAGCCCTCGAACACAGGCACAGCATGTGTGACGCCATCTCCCGAATCAAGGACTATGCCCGTTGTGCGACCAGAGGAATATCTTGCTCAAGGGCGATTAGATATCGGTTGTCCCAGCATGAAAACTGACCTACAGTGAAAGCACGGCTTGTACTGAGATGAAAAGTGCTGGTACATTGAACGTATCGAAAAATATCTGAGCAGCGACGTCGCGATTGCTGCGTGGGTTCAGCGGTGCTTCTGTTAGGAGGACTGGGTGCTGCCGGGTAGTTTGACAAGTGAGCCAATCTAAACGACACCTGATAAACGGTCGAAGATCACCTCTTCGCTGAGCGTCCCGAGTTCTTCTGCGTATATGTAGCTCCATATGCGCTCCATATCGTCCCAGTCGGTTACTATGCCATGTTCCATGGGATACTTGATTTTGAGAAGACCACGGGACTCTTGTGCTCGGCGGCCAATGAAGACATCCCCTTCCAAGGCACCCGCCATAACGCGGACATGTTTTGGCCTGCCGACGCTGTAGCGATGAACAAGGTCAGAGATACAGGAGACACGAGGCAAGATGTGCATGACGACATACAAGGAAGGGAAAAAGCATTTCGGATGATCCTGGCCAGCAAAGCCGGCCTTGATGGTTCCGGAGCCCTGCAAGAAGGTCAGCGCTGGACGTGATTTGCAGGCTGGCAGAGACGAACATTGTCGATCACGACGGGCTGGTTGGTCAAGACATCTTCGAACTCGGTGGTCATCTTGCAATATATTCGTTATGCAGACGGTCGACAGCCGAGAATAAGAATACGCGGACGAGATGAACGGAGGCGACGACTGTGCTTTTTATCTGTTTTTTTTTTTTGTGTGTAGAGCGTGCCGTCCTTTGTGTGCTTGACGCGTCCCTTGTTGGTGAGATGTGCGGCAGTTGGCTGCTTGTCCGTTTTGAGTTTGCCTTGCAGCGAGCGGCACTTGCAATGTCACCACCACACACCAGACTGGCACTGATCAATATTTTGCTCTGTCTGCTTCTTGTCTACGTCGTGCGTAGCGGCTGAAGCGTATCGCACAGTGGAATCTCTTAGCTCATTCCTATGCCCAGGTTCCAGCGACGGCCGTCCTGAACAAATGGGAGGTGACCAACTTCTGTAAATGTGCGTGGTAGCCACTACCGAATGTCTGCCCGGAGCTCCACGGACACACACTCAGGTATCTGCTTCGGTTCGAACTACACTATTCTCCAGATGCACACGCCGGATAATCCCAACAAGCCATGTCTGTCATGTACTAAACAGTGGTGTCTGAACCAGAACCTCCCTATCTGCGCTGGGGCCTCTCTCGGTGACACGGATCCAGACACGGCGACGGGAAAAGAAGGTGACGTAGAAGCAAGGTGTTTCCGTGAGCCTCGATGTTTTGGCGTTTGTGACAAGAGCTCAAACTCCTTGCAGAACGCGATTCTCCAAGGGATCAGCTTGTGGTCACCCTATTTCTCTTGACCGTTCTAGGCTTGCTGCTCAGTGCTGGGATTAAAAGCCGCATGTTGAAGGCTGGCATGAATCCGAATTTGTCGTGGTCACCGGCCAGGCGGTGGTGGGAGGTAGGTTCATCTTCATTTTCTCCCTAATTTTCACACCGAGAATGTATCCCCCCAGGAGTGGCTGCCGCGTGGGGATACGGAACGGTACACCCTTCGAGAACGTACTGCTAGTTATCCGCCGAATACGTCGGACGACAGAGGAGGCTACAGAGAAATATCTGAGACCTTGCCGATGTAGACCTGTAGCAGCAGACACAGTTTACCCCACGGACTAATACATTGTATGTGTGACTTTCGACTTGGACGTCCACGCTGTTGGCAACGTTCCACATGAGACGGGTAATGAGTAGCATGTCTGTGACGTGATCGCGGTCTGGTTGATCTTGGAGAGGCAGTATTGACATGGGGCGCGCGGGGTGAGACAAGTATGTATGTCGTAGCTAGCGACCGTCAGATGGCAGCATAGCCAAACGTGAGACTCCCGAGAAGGGTGGACACTGAGGGCTGCGTGCTGCGGCGTGGAGCATCCTCAACCTCCATTCCAAACCATAATGGGCTCGTTCTGTTCGAAGCACGACACTCATTCGGGTAGTCAGCAAGTACTCGGCGGAGGAGCACAGGGTCAAGGTTACAGAAGCTCTGCGGATGTTCGTGCCGCAGCTGCAGAAGCTGCAGAGAGGAGACTGAAACAAGTGAGCACCCCCGAACCGAGTTTCGGTCTGAATTTTGCCTGGTTAGGCTAATAATTAATGCCCACACCCCAGGGACAAGCACGAGGAACTCATGCAGCGAACCCCAAGAGGGGCCGTCTCGCGGCTCAGCTGGAGGCTTCTGCTAAGGTGGCCAAAACCCCAGCGACCAGGGAAGAAGAACGGCTCGTGGTGAGTGCAGCCGTCGAGTCGGAGACATCTCCTTTCTCAAATTCGAACCACCACCAGTGGGACTGACGAAGGAGGGAGGGAATGCCCACCCGCGAGGCTGGAGAGTTCTGAGTCTGGCATACGGAACGGCATATCCGGATTGCGAACATATCCATGGCATCCCATCAGGTTTTCTCGTGCTTTTTTTCATACTATGAGCATGATCGCCGTACTGTTTCAGCACCTCTTACTTGTCTCGGACCCGGCTACGGTCACATCGCTTGAACCCATTTCGCGCGATGCAGGAATCTATGATGAATTCGCGCATCTCGGTGGTATCGAAGGGCCCAATCTTCGCCCTCAGGCCAACGGACCGCCGGTGCCCCCACGAGGCGGAGACACGTTTATTTAATGTTGACACGGTCAGAGAGTGCCATCGACTCATTCCCTCCCCCCGACTTGATTTTTTTTTAAAATAAAAGAAAAATAAAAAGAAATAAAACCCCCAAGAATCACACTTGATACCGCTTTATCCGCTCCGATTTCATCATTGTGGAGCATTGCTTCGCCGTACATGGATCATCCATTTCAGAAGTCCGAGGAATGAATGTATACAGTAAAGATCAACCGCGCATATTATAGATCTAGTACAGTGTCTGTTGTGTACATATCCATATCGTCCGTACCGTCCCAAGGATGCCACTCTGACAGTCAGTAACATCGGGAGTTGCGGGTGAATTCACAGGTCACGTGGTTGGACGGCCATTAAAACCAGTCCCACTTGGTCCCCGACCTACGACGGTGACGAACTTGAGCTGATCAGACGGGCTCTGATTGACTACTGGCTGTGGTTACATCATGCCCCGCCCAGCCTGGAAGAAAATTCTCTGGAAAACCCAGCCTTACCCCGATAACTACATACCGCCCGACTCCTTCCTGTCGTCCCTGAGGCGGAACCGTTGGTCTATCCACCGCCAAACTTACCGACTCCATACTCACAGTTTAGCACAGCCAATTTCACACCATACGCATACCGACCCTTGGCGCTTTCGTGTTGTCCGATTACCCAACATCTTGCAGCCGTGTTCACCTTCCTTGCGGTCTTCGTCCGACTACAAGATCGCTCCCTGGATGCCCGTGTGTTGCTATGGATTTCAGTGATGTGTTTCTTGTTCGGATACCTTCTTTGGGAGGTCCTCAGCTATGCCAACCCTCCGCCTGGCCTGACTAATCGTTCGTTTGAGTTGTGGCAGACGTTGTCCCCCATACTGAGCCCGTTCGGTCAGGTCCCAAAGTATTGAAATCGTCCTTGCTGGTTTTTCTTGCCCTGATGGGCTTGGCTCCCGTCCTGAGGACCTTGACCGCAGCAACTTCCTCCGATTCCATCTGGGCACTGTCGGCGTGTCAATTTCTTCTCAACACATTGTTGGCAGATTATGGCTGCATAAAGCCCGGTTCATATTCGCAGGAAAGGTGTGCGATCGACTTCACTGTGACATCAAGTCAACCCTCACAGCCCACAGGTTAACATCCGTCCTGTCCATGAATGCGGCGATATCATCATCCGTCGTTCTTGCCTCACGTTTGCCTGACGACTTGTCAGTTTTTTCGCTCGTTCTCTTTGCTGTGCAATTATTTGCCCTGTTTCCCATCTTGCGCCATCGATTTTGGGTAGGTGTTTTGCCACTTTTTTTTTTTTTTCCTCCACGCCCGTAGGCTGTCTGAACCACGAAATGATATCAAGGCTCTCCCGACAATATTGCAAGCCCTGATCACAATCACAGTCTCTGCCCTGTCGCTCGCGCTGGTATTGCCTTTATCAGTCCCCATCGCTGCGATAGTTTTCGGCATCTATATCACCGTGAACCTTGCAGCTCCGGGCATCCTGGTCTGGGCACAAAGGTACAAAAAGTATGTATTCTTTGTCACTTCCCTCCCTCTGCGTTGAAATTGACGTGGCGCTCCAGTGAAATCAGGGGCCCGTGGGACGTCGCGGTCCCCAGGTTGAATTGCAATCAAATTGTAATTGACCATGGTTCCGGCGTGGGTAACACATTGTAGGAAACATGATTTTCCCCATATTCCGCTCAAGGTTTAGTTTGTCCATTAATGTCACGTTCTCTGCATTGAATTTCCGCGCAGGTCGCTCTCCGCGGCCATCAACCCGGATGACTTGGCGATGTACAGCTCTCTGTACGGACCAATTGCCGAATGATCCTGATGGATAGCATCTGGCGCTTAACTCAAAAGGTGAATGTATTTGTGCAATGAAGGTATCATATTACATGCAACGCTGTATGGGACACAAAATGGCAGTACTAGATGAGTATAATAGGTAAGATACAGACGGGTGTAAATAATAGCTTTGCGGGCCACCGAGCGAGAAAAGAAAATGCATAATTAGTTATACAATGTTTGATTTACATGCGTTTCACATTTCGAGGGAGGCCAACCGCATCAGGTTTGCAGGTCGGCGTGTTCATCCTGAAGGCGGGGCCGCTTGGAGCCAGGCATTACTCCCATGCCGATGCCCCTGGCTTCCAGTACTTCCATGGCCACCTTGGCAGCTCCTTCGGAAGACTTCTTAGTGCGTGTCCGTGTCCTACGCAAAGCTCCGAATGCTTGGGCCTTGATCACCGCTAGGGTGCCGGAAATAGGTGGAGCACTTGGGGAGGGAGATCGGGACAGTCTTTCAACACCACGACGTGGACGTAATTTTGTATGCTGAGGGTATGAGCCAGCCTCCCCCTCACTACTTCCGCGTTCGTGATGAGAGCCATTTTCACTACCAGAGAAGTTCGGGAGAGATGGCAATAAAGGGCGTTCCGGCCCCGAGTTCGCCCGACGTGCACCAATTCGATACCGTACGCCTTCATTTCCGGCGCTGGCTAATGATACGTCGGCGGTACCTCCGTGCAATGTTACTTCGGCAGTGTGCGCAGTAGAGTGCCGCCGATAGTCGAATTCTGTTCGCTCCTGTGAAACGGCAGACCCTTCGGGGGGGAATGTAAATTGGAAAGGTGACGTCAATGACGTGCTGGACGAAGATGGTGGCGTGGACGTAGATGGGGATATTGACCGACTGCCCGGGAAGAGATAGGGCGTGGTTTCCAAGTGACTGAGGGGCGCCTTCTGCTCGTCGACAAAAGAGCGGTTTACATACAAATCCGGTGAGGTCAACGTGGGTGACCCTGTTGGATTGAAATCAGGGCCGATAAGATTAGTCGTGAGACTGTACCTACCGCTAGAGGAAGAACTTTGGGGCATATTATGGTTCCATGTGCCGTCACGATTCACTGTTTGCACGGGGTAAGGGTACTGGCCAAACTTTGAAGGCCGATTACTACCCATTTGGTGAGAAGCTCCACTGGAAGGGAGGTGTTCATTATCGACACCCGTATATGATAACGAGGGCGAATGGCCCGGGTAGGCGTGGCTCGGAGCAGGGGCATAATTGCCGTTGCACATGGAAGCAGAGTCATCGCCTGTTTGGTAGCCTATACTATCGTCACTATAACGGCTAGCCTGTGACGCATGTGAGTGATTACCCATCACATTAGACTGAGGATGTGCAGTGAACGTTGACGGCAATGATGGAATATCATCAGTGTCGGGAACCTGTCCTGTTTTCCTTGCCTGCCACAGGGTTCTCCAAAGCTTCTCGCGCTCCCGTAATTCATGTCTCAGGCGGGCGTTTTCCTGCCTTAGCTCGCCGGCTTCGTTGCGAGCTTCACGGCACGAATCCTGGAGCTGGAGGACTACAGACTCGAGAGAAGTAACTACATCGCACATGCAATCAATTGCATGATCTACGTGGTTAAGACTGGGACGGACCTGTCTCTTCGAGGGTCGCAATATAATTAGCGCGCCTAGAGTTGGAGATTGCGATTAGTAGGGAAGGGAAGGCCAAGAACGAGGACAAGGACCAGGTTACCTTTGTCGAAAGGCAGCCTGGGCATCAGCGTTTTTCTTCTTGCGGAGTGCGATATCCGACATCCGGGAGGAAGGGTCGTCGATGTCGGCTTTGAGGTCAGACTTATCATCTGGAGGCGAATGGCTCATTTCGAGTCTGTTGGGCATCGCGATGCGTGCAGAGAAATTTTTGAGAGAAAGATGATAATTGAGAGGGAGGAAAGAAGCGTTGTATGGGATGATGCAGCGCGACGGAGGAGGTTTAAAATGGCATGGAAAAAAGAATTCGAAACCAGGGCACGAGGAGAGGGACGATGTGTGATCGAGTTAAGCGAGCGTATTTACAAGTCCAGCTTGCGAGCGCCTCACCTCCCGGACCCAAGCCAGAAAGTCCTGCTGCTGCTGGTGCTGCTGTTGCTGCTGCAATTTTTCGAGCTTCCTATTAATTTATTCATCATACACGCTCGACATTCGCACCAGGGACGGTCAGAAGCTCTCCGATTTCTCGTTCTCAACGTGTGGTGGTGGTGGTGGTGGTGGTGGTGGTTGTGACGATAACATCACAAGCTGTGTCTGACAGTTCTTAGCTAGTATTGAAACAACTTTGGTAGATCTGCATTCATTACCGGGCCATGGGACACCTGGCACGGACGGACGCACCCACAGCATCCAGGAACCTCATCGAGCCCGGATGACAGCTTCACTGGTTCGCTGATTGCGATCACCAACCCTTGAACTCGTTCGCTTCATTTCACATTCGCTCAGACCCCATCATTCTGTCACGACGGTCGATTGCTATCATAACTCAACATTATCCTCTTCTCGCTCCCACTCCTCTGACGGACCCACGACCCTAAATGGTACGTCCCTCTCCACCCTGCAGGTCCTCGTTTCCACTCCAGACAAACATGTCTCCCCCCCGGTAAATCACAATCCGAATAGCAAGCACGAGGCTGCGAACGGCAGACACCTACGGTCCGAGATCACCTACCTACTCCCTACTCCATTCCGTTATGGTCATGCCCCGACCATGTCCATCTCCGATTCCTCGCCTACTTCCATCTCGTCCCCTTCGATGTCTATGATTTCGAGTGTCATTCCATCCTTGTCCAAGATGCACACCACCCGCCGACCCACTCTCCCGTTCACTGCGAGCGACACTGGGCCACCCTTGCATGCGGACAGTCGGCGGCATTTCGTGATCAGAACCCGACCGCACATAAGCTGGGGGACATGCCGTCATCAAAAGCGCCGCTCGGAGGGCCTCGCCAACAGCATGGCAGAAGTAACATGAGACTTACATGCCCCCCACTCCATTGCTGCAACACATTCGCAATCATATCTTTTCGCGCGGGGCCGCTTACGTATTTTTCTGATACCAACTTCTCGTATTTTAGCGTCGTGTAGTTCGCCGTAGCGACGTATATTGGACCTAGATTTGTGGTGATGATTAAAATTCCAGTCATCACCGGATGGTATCCATGCCGCCCACCCTGAGTCCCTTTGATCTGGTAGACTAAAACAATCACCTCATTGTCGAAGAACTCGGCGTCCAAGATGTCTAGGTCAGTACATTCGTCAACATTGTTCTCCCCATCCACCGAGCATTCTATTAAAGCGACTTCGATGTCTGGAAAAACACTTGTGTATAGCATCCGACTCAGGCAGACTTTATGACATTCATTGAATCACAGAAGGCCATCAAATGGAATCACTCACAAAACGACCGTCCGCCAGCGTTGAAATGTATAACGAGGTACTGAGGGCTGACATCGGGCTAACGGAATATGGCGAAAAACGTCGAGAAATATTATATTTTCGTTTATAACAAAAGAAGTTATGCCGTTCACCTCGTTGTCGTTAGAGCACACCCTCTGCCGAACAAATATACAAACATTTTCGGAAGCAAGGCTCGCCTTCTCCACCTGGGGTGGCACTGCCCCACCCTCGGCTGCCACTACAGCAGATCGGGCAGCGGCCTGCGAAGCTCTCGCAAAGATTTGTTGGCACTGGGTGGCTAATTCCTGTACTAGCGCCTCTAGATTCCTGCCGAGATGTGATGGCTCTACAGACATGATGTCCTAAAATAAACAATCCACCTCACTCGTAACGTTAGCATCCACTTTGAAAAGACCTACCGGCTGCCATGCAGTCTGTGAAGGATCTTGCAATGCGGTATGCGCTAATTGTAACGCTTCTTCCAGTGTTTTTGGAGTTTGTGAAGGGAAAAGATCGCCGGGATTAAATTGAGGAGCTGACCCTGTAAACCATTGGTCGATTTGGCTCGTAACGAGACCGGACATTAAGTAGCCATTCACTTCAAGTATATCAAAATCGAGATAAAACCGGGCCTCCCCAGAAAGGGTTGAAGTAGCCGCATCTGTTAAAACATTCGGAGACAGTCGGGCATGCAGGTCTGAGACACACCATAGCGGATGAATGTAAGAAACTGTTTAAAGGCTCTTAGTTCCCTCCTAGCTTCGGCGGCGAGCCATGCCGAAACGAATATCCCACGCTCCACCATCGTCATACACGATGCTATGTCGCTGGTATCCAGACCAAATACTGCATAACCTGGCCTAGGACGGCTTGTAGACAATTTAGGGCTATTCTTAGAGATACTTACATGTGTGACCACCCGCAAATCTCATCAAGAATGACATGAAGCCTCTGAAAGGCTGGGATGATACGGGAGTTCGAATATTCACGCATCTTTGTCAGAGCATCGGTGAGAGAAGACTCCCACTTTTGAAGCGCCTGAGAAAATATCGAGTCTGTGCAAAACCATACAGTACGGAATGCACCTACTCTTTCACTAGTCTGATCACTGCTCAAAATGAAATCTGTCAGTCCCTCCGATGAGGTCCCACTGGCGAGATACCCCGTGAGCTCAAGAATAACATCGGGGTTCTCATCTATGCAACAGGTGCAGGTCAGTACGGTGACTGATAGGCAACTGTATCCAAGAATTGAGTCACTGACAACCATACTCCTCGCTGAGCTTCTTCTGTAAGGCTTGCACCCATTTCTTTCCGATTTCTTTTGGGCTAGTAACCGTTGCAGATCCAAACCATCCCTCCCTCATTTCATCAAGTGCGGTCATGATATACATCATCAGCTCTCGAGCAGTGGAGGAGAGTCGAGCAAAGTCGCGGACGGTCGGCGTATCGAGGAGAGGAATGCTAACGGACAGGGGTTGGATTCCGACAGACAGAAGATCACGGGTGGGATCACCAGGGTGAAGTAGGAGTAGCGGTTGGCTAGGGTGTTTGTACGCGAATGTACACGGTAGCCCCCCCGTAAGGGAAATTGACCCAATGAAATAGCACCCATCCAAGAAAAGGTGCAGTCCACCCTTCGCATCGGAGAGAACCAGAAGACTATCCTCATCGCTGGTTTGAGGCAAGCCGCCTGAATGACCGCCTTCGTGGCCAATGTCATCCGTCTGGTTCGGCGAGTTCACGGAAATATTATCAAGTGCATGAGACAAGGATGGCCATTGATCAATCACGTCTGGAATGGATGCTTGCTGAAGTGTCCTTGTCTGCGTTCCTTGGAAAGCGAACAGGTCGGTAGCACTATCGATTTGTCAAGGGTCACTCGTACCCAGATTGGAATACTCACGTCACGTTTCCACCTGCATCTTTCATGGGATCAAGCAATGGCAGCAGCTTCAGGATAGATAGTGCAGAGCCAGTCTACCCCGGCTGATAAGATGTAGTCCAAGCTCAGAAAAGAGGAGCACTGTCATACCTTTACGCCATTCCTTTTGAATATATCAGGGATTACACCGGTCGTAGGTGCACGATAACCAGGCAACCACCAGACCTCAACCATTTCGGGAACGATCTGGGTTGTATCCGAAGGACGTATGAAGAGGGAACGTTCAACATGTCCGTCTTGGACAGAGTGCATAGTAATGCGCCCGGAATCGTGTACCACAGCGATGGTTTGACCTGGCGAAAAATGAGGTGGAATGCAGGAGCAACTGTGGTGAATCTTCACCGCTTGGGCTCCAGGCAAGACCGACGACTGTAGCGGGGACGACGTCTGGGGCGATGTCCACCTCCCACTTTTTTGAGCCTTGCATTTTCCATAGGCTCACTCTATCGCGACCTCCTAGTCTAGTTATAAGAACGACAAGGTCTTTGTCCGGACAGCACGCCGAAGTGAGCAAACGGCACGGTGACGGTAGTTTGAACGTTGCGAGAGATGCAAAGGAGTTACAATCCATCATAAAGAAACGAATGATCAAAGAAGATGTGGTGTAACTTTCTCCTCGATGTCACCAACACCGCAATGGCTTCTCAGTTGCGAGTATGATCACGGGTTCGATGACTTCCCAAAAAGGTGCTCCTTACTAGCCAAAACGGGCAATGAATCGTCACTTGCCATAACGAGTAAGCAGCTAACTATCGCTTAACCCCCTTTCCACCCTTTCGTCGACCCGTTAATCCACTGACAGTGTCCCCCTTCTTGGCACGTATACCCTCTCCCTTCCTTGCCCTCGCAGAAAGATCCCGAGAAAATGTACTTCCTATCCGTGAAACAACCTTGGGGGTAGTACGCTTTTGTGTGGGTGTTGTTCCGTTCTTCGTTGCTACTTTGCCGATCTTGTTGGGTCTCGCTTCCCTTTTTGCCGATCGTATGGCTGCATCTATTGCACCCTTTTCACCCGACTGCTTCTCGGCCTCCATTTCCATCTTACGACGCTTCGCTTTTCTTGATAGTCCCGCAAGCTTATCCCTTTTATGCTGTCCGAACTTCAGTACAGAGATCCCCGTTGCTTTTGTCGACCTACTTGAGAATTCTCACTAGGTAGTTCGCCTGACTTATTTGAGGAAACGCCGCTTTTCGATTGTGTCTTAGTCGCAGCTATGGGAAATTGTTCGATATCAGTCCACGTTCGGTTAGCTGTAATGTAAGAGGATTACCTGCTGTTCGGGCCTTTTCTTTTTCAGTTTGGAACCACGTCCTCGCTGGTCTCGAAAAGATTTCCGCCTCGTGCTCAATCATATTCTGGCCCTTCTTCAGCTCCATTTCCGCGCGCCGCAGCTAGTGGAAGTGTCTGAGTTTTACATCGATGACCATTCATGCATATGCACCTGCTTTTCTTCCTTCTCCTCTTGTAAAACAGCGGAAACCTCGCTCTTAAGCGCTTCAACTTGCTTGGACCACTTTCGTAAAACATCCGCTGGTACAATACGGTGTCTGATGTTGTCTCCGGCACTATGTCTAATAGCGGATTTCAGCATCTTGCGATCGCCTTCACCAACCAGTGTGACGGAACTACGGAGGTCAGCAAGGCCATACAAGGAGAATATTCATCACGCACCGTCCAGACTTTCCAGCTCGCGCTGTCCGGCCTACCCGGTGTAGATATTGTTCAAGTTGACTAGGCATGTCATAGTTGATGACAGTTTCAATCCCTTTGATATCAAGACCACGAGATGCAAGATCAGTAGCCATCAGAAAATCCGCCTGACCATCGCGGAACAATTGGAGAGCTTTCAAACGCTGTCCATAGGTCAGTAGAGGTGGAAATACTATATATCAACCTACTTGTTCTTGGGAAAGATCGCCATGCAGTTCTTCGGAGTTCATGTGCAAAAGGTTAAACACGATGCGTACTTGATGAGCAAGCTTCTTGCTGCGGAAGAATACAATAACCCGTTGCTTGAATGTTCTCTTACACAGAGCTACAAGCAACGCTGTACGATCCGCCTCTTTCTCTGCACGGACACGGACAAATTCTTGAACAAGTCCTCGCGCTGTTGTTCGTTTTGGGTCGACAAATAGACGGACAGGCTTGTTTAAAGACATCTTCACCAATTCATCCACAGAATCTGTCATTGTAGCAGAGAACAACATCGTCTGACGAGACACTGGACAAGACTTGATAATTTCATTCAATTCATCGGCAAACCCTTCAGAGAGTATGCGATCTGCTTCATCCAACACAAGCACGTCAAGGGCGTCGAGGTTGAATGACGGCGAATTACGGAGGTGATCTATGAGGCGTCCAGGGGTTGCAATAACGACATCAGGCCGAGTACGCAAAGCAACCTCTTGCGACTTGAGCGAAAGACCCCCTGTATTTGGTGAGCAAAGGTTCAGAAGTATGCGATACTCGACTAACCGGCCACCAAACAAAAGCGGACATCAGTGTAAGCCGCAAGCTTGGACCCTACGTCGAAACATTGCACTGCAAGCTCTCTCGTTGGGACCAGGATAAGGCACCTTGTTGCGGCAGCATGGCTACCTTTTTCTCTATACAATAAGCGTTCCAGTATCGGGATAGTAAATGCAGCCGTCTTGCCGGAACCTGTCACGGCATTCCCAACGACGTCCTTGCCCAATAGAGCGACAGGTATCGTGGCGGCCTGAATTGGGGTGGGTGACACAAAACCGAGGCTGGTCAATGCCTTTTGCAAGGGGCGCGAAAGGTTCATCGTCAGGAACGATGTGTGGTCATTCTTCGGCATCTCTGAGTCAAAAAATGCCGCTTTACGATCTTTCTCTACTTGAGTTTCGACTTCTGAGCCGCTCGAGTCATCATCATCGTCACTGACAGAGCCCTGCCTCAAAGTGCCGTCCGCTAAGGAGCCATCAGATGTACCCTCGTCGCTTTCCGTCGCTAAGGAGTCGCCCTCCTGTGCAGATCCATCCATATGTAAGGAACCCGCTTCACCGTCCTCAGTACTGTCGTCGACCTCGCTCTCCGAGTCATGTTCATCCACCCTTTTCCGTTTTTTGCTCCTCTGCTTCAACCTCCTTCTTTCGATGATGTCGCCTATAGAGACTGGGACCTAAACTCACATGAGCTCTATAAACATTACCCATCAGAGAAGCACTTACCGCACTGGCCTTGGAGAAGTTGTCCAGAATGTCTTGTGATCTTTCCGAATGCAACATATCTGTATATGGATCTCCAGAAAAATCAAACTGCAAGTAAGGATTGATTTGAACCGCTTCGCTTTCGTCAGTACGCTGCTTAGAATGCTTCGTAGCCCTGCCTTCGTCGTCAGAATCTATAGTCATTATGAAGTCCATGGTAAAAAGTAGAAATATCGCAACCACGACTAATGTGGGTTCGTTTTCGGTGGACTGGAAGGAGATCACTGGAGGCAAACGACGGTAGGAACAAATATATTCAGTATAGCGACATGAAGCGGGACAGTCACGTGATCACGGAGTTGTCGACCTTCACGTGACCACGGATCTTGGCGCTTAAAGTATAGGGATGGTACAGAGATGTATGTACCACCCAGCTCTCGATCTCCGATTGCTATCAAGAACGGCTAATGTCATAATAATGTTCCAAACTCCAAGTAGTCTTGCAAATGACACTACGTATGCGACAAGGGGTATCGAACAATAGATGGCGCAATAAAGACAAACAAGCTGGTAATACAGTGATTCAATCCAGTGTACAAGATCCATGTTTTACCGCTGAAACATTCGGCGAATAAGGGTATTGTCTCTTCCAGGCGAGAAATGTGCATCTTCACGAGAAAATGGACGTGGTAAACTTGTTTTGAAAGATTCATCCAACGTTGACTCCGGAACTGGTGCCATTCTAGAGACTTGCATCTGTGCTAATGTCAGTATAATCATAGCTCTCAGGCAACTCCTTACCTCTTCAGACATGACGTATTCGTTGAACACCAAATCACGTATCCTCGGACGTTCCAGAAAATTATAGTCAGACGTCGTCTGACATTGTATTTGACACTGCGTGGTGGATTGTATAAAACGACCAAGCATGTTGAACTTCCCCCAATGGATTTTGTTAGGTTCGGCTGGGTTGAAATCTGGATTCCCCTCATGGGCGCGAATGAGATCCGACATATGAACTTCACTGTACGTGTGGAGGTCAGATTGAGGGAATGAAAGCTATGATATGCCAATTACAGGGCGGGTATGCAGGCTCCTTTGGTATTTTTCAGAGCCATTCGGTAGGCTTGATGGGCGCCTCTATGTTGTAGTAGAACGTCCCATGACAATAGGCTTTTATAATGATCCGGAGCTCGCAATTTGAATGCCTCCATGGTATCATCTCCCTGAAATGTAGAGTTATTGATGCCAGCCACGAACGCACGCAAAGCCGAGTAATTGTTCAGTGCTCGAAGCTTCTGCGCAATGTCGACAAACTTCTCGATCTGCTTGGCGCGGTTTTTGGGTTTGTCGTGACAAAGAATGAGAGAAACAACCCTATCGGTTGTTCGAATGCAAGGAGACAATCGAGAGTAGCATCTCTCACCAGTCAGCGAGATAATTAGAAATAGCATTGAATCTTGCGATAGTATCTGACTCTGGATCCTTACGTCCCGGAACGAAGGCATAACGTAACCAGTGTCTTGGCTGAACCCACCAATTCTCAGTCTTGGCTGGTAACAGAAAGTGAATGATTACCTCTATTGCCAAGAACATCTTTGCCTCCACCCTCGTGATCTCTTGTGCGATTTCAGAGCAGTCATAGTTCTGTAGTTCTTGTGAGTGTTTTAAGAGTTCCTTTAGAAGTTGCTTAGGCGAGATTTCGGGAACATCGACCCCATGGGTCGATATTGGCATAATCAATGCTTTGGCGCTCAAAGGTAAACTCTGTTTCCGCTCTCTCAAGCCAGATGTTATAGAGCTCTCCTGGGAAGGCACAATAGAGGGCATGCTAGTTGATGCTGATATCGCAGTAACAGCCACAAGCGTCTCGTCTTCGCTATCGGATACACTGTAGGGGTCTTCGATATCATCCAATAAGGGCTCGGTTTTCAGAGCCCACGTGGCATCACTGTCAACAAGGGTGGATATATGTGCCAAAAATGGCAGGAAATCGGAGCCGTAGTGTAGAAGATAGGTTTTGCAGGTGATGGATTTCACAAGTGCATTCAGCGCTCCGGAGGCACCCGGAACTGCGAAGTCTTGAGGATAACTGTGAATCCAGGTCTCCAGCAAGTGACAAATCCTTGAAGACGCTTTTAACTATAAGACAGAAAATGTTTCGCAAAGTTCAAACCTCATCTGAGCATAACTGGCGAACATTGGGTCGCCCAAAGAATTATCCAATTGTCGCATGCGCTTCTGCATAGCCAACAATATACTTCGAGGACTTGCAAATCTCCGATAGGTAAGCAGGAAATGCGAGATGAAAGTCGGGTCTGAGAATGATGTCCAGTCCGCATCACGTGAACGGTATAGCAAACCTAAACCTACCATCTCCACTAACCGCCAGGAACAGCAGCTTATCGAGTAACTCTTCGAGCGTAGCGTACTGAATAGGTCGCCTACAGAAAATTAAAGGGAGATGAAGTATGAAGTCCAAAAACAAATCAAACGCACGGCTCTTTCTCCTTAGAAGGTTGACGCTCCTCGTCTTCATGTCCGTTCGTCTGGTCCGCAGGCGGCTGCAGTAGCAACGCCGAACTTGACTGTAAACTTGCTGTAGATGCGAGGTTATTGATGCTACGTGCATTCGATAGCTTTCGATCTTCCGGATCTCCGGATCTCGCTTTCTCGTGCTCTGAATGAAGGTCTGAAGTAGATCGTGCACGCGTCGGAGAATTTGCCATTGGAGGAGGTGTGGGGAGCGTAGTCGTAGGCGAAAGTCGGAAGGAAGTTGTGTGGTCTGGTGACACTGAATAGACCGGGGCAGGTGGGGTACGTACGACAGAGGCCGATCTTCTGTTTTCCCAAGGAATGGGCGACCCTGCTGCTTCTGGAGAAGCAGGATTTCGAAAGTCCAAGTCTGGTTAACAGCGTCATAACGAAAACGTAAAGACCGAAGAGAAACGGAGGACCCACTCGGGGTTCGCAGGAGCGACTTCAGTAGAAAATTGAAAGCTTTTCTCATCCTCATCCTTCCGGTTTCCCCGCTGTTGTCCACTGGGACCATACCGATATCGTATTGATCGAACAGCTTCACAGACACTTTGGGGTCAACAGCGGCTTCTTTGTCGGTTTTCAGGGCAAGCGCGATCACGGAGTACTTCATTGGATGTATTAATCCTGCATCTTTCTGATAAGCTCTTCGGACATAACCTCTATGCACAAAGTAAACCTACGGAGGAAGTCCGCGATTGGAGCAAACGATGATGCATCACTGCAATCGTAACATATAAACATACCTTCCACTTGAGGGGGTGTCGTGAGTGTCGTAATATCAAACTCGTGGACGATGACGGAATGGCAGGGCGACTCCCGTTTCAAACGATCGAGATTTCGAGTGTCTAAAGAGGAGTAGAGGTCGCCAAAGATAGATACACAGAGGAATCATGATGTACTCACAACGAAATGGAGTCGACCTGGAACTGGAAAATAGCGGTGCCAAATCGCTCACGCCGTTGGCCTTTGCATCCTCGGCGACGAAAGTTGATTTCCCACAGCCAGGTGTACCAACAACAGCGATGGTGACTTCTCTAGGGTATAGCTTCGGCCCCTTGGTAAATGTAAGTGTCGCCGTACATTCACTGGACGTACCGTGGGGTGTACCGTATCGATGAGTAAACTCCGACTTCCATAACTTCCGGTGTCCGCTTGCAAGCCAAGGCTACCACTCCTGACACGACTGGACATGACGTCCGCTAAGGATGAATGCCTCGTCGGAAAGGACTGTAGAGATATAGTAGAGTGCAATCGTCTGCTATTATCTTCGCGGGGTGGAGGGTGGGCGAACTGAGCAAACTGGACGGGGGGATTGCGGGAAGGTAGTTTAAGATCACCGGGTCGTCGTGAAGGGCGCGCCTGCTCGTTTCCCTTGACTGAACTTCGTCTACATTTATCTGACGTGCGTCTTAGTGGCTGCCATGAGTCGGATTCGAAGTCTTGTTCGATGATTGAATCGTGACTGTCGCTCATGGTGCTCACACTGTGTCCACGGCTGCGGGCATATGGAGGTACCGTTTCAGGTTCACGGCGACGAAGCTCGACGGATGATTCAGTTCTGCGATTTCGCGAAGAGTCGGTTGTAGAGGAGGCGTTACTTCCGACCCCTGCCGGAGAGGAGGCACGAGAGGAGTTTCCTGTTTGGTGGATAAGTAGCGAGTCGACTGAGGCGGATGTCCAGTGATTCAGCTGCAGCGAAGTGTCTACCGGGGAAGAGCGTGTTGCTAATGACGGATTGCGCATTAGAACGGGAGAAGAGGCGGTGGAGGATGTAGGATCCTGAGGGGTCGAAGTAACCGGTGGCAGATGAATACCAGCGGGCTGGTAGAAACCAGACTCAGAGGCGCTAACCTGATCATCGTAGCCTCCAGGGATTTCAATGGGAGGAAGAGTCGGGATTGCGGGCAATGAATGAGAAGAGCCATCATGCTCAGCAGTCATGGCAAGTGGTGGTCGTCACGTCGGTCGAGTTGGGGTAAGGGATTGGAACAGTGTCAGCAATAGTAAGCAGAACCAGTGGAAGCTCCCGGCCGGAAGAGCGTGCAGGTAACGACGTTAAAGAGTGTCAGAGACGTCGTTAAAGCCAGTATGATGTCGCACGCGAAGACGAAGAACAACGTTTTGATTATGGGAACACCTGCAAGAAATAGACGCCATTACTAAGTACTAGAGAACCGTACCAAACAATAATAACGGCCATGGATCGCTACGAGATTTGTTTCGGACCTGTTCTGAACTCTGACGAAATTATAACGTCCATTCACCATGAAACATTAGTCTGATACCGAAAAATTTACTCTGGACTTGAACATTTGTTGTGGGTGTTTGTTCTCCATATGAAACTGGCAGATGAAACACTCCAGGTCCTCCGTCTAGTAAGTTCCTGCTAGCGCACCC
>JADGIP010000181.1:0-30768 GCA_016618355.2 Astraeus odoratus | reverse complement strand
CCGGCTATTCGTGGGCCATTATTTGAAACCCATGCAAGTACGGATTTAGATTCTGAAACAGCAACACCCATAATGCAGACAACCATTTTACAGGAGCACCCTCAGGGCTGAGGGCAGATAGCCAATTGAAACAAGAATGCAGAGTACAAAGGGTATGAGGAATAGGATCGAAGCCTCCCGCTGTTTCTTGCGGACACGTTGACCAGCAGTACCATGACAGTGCCGACAAAAGGCCTTATTGACGTTGTTCTATTGTACTAATTGTACTAAGACTGCGCTACGCAGCTGGCCATCGGCCATTGTATACTGTACTGGAAACATCTACACAACGTCTCCAAGAGCGTCGTCAGGCGATGTTGGAAATGTCCACGTGACTGCTAGCTGTGGAACATATGTCCCAAAAAGGAAATACCCTTTGCCCAGGCCCTATACCCGAACCCTCTGCCCAGCTGAATTTAATTTTCGATTTATTTCATCGCACCGTCCCTCTTCAATCAACAACCATCACCATCCCCTCCAGACTTACATCCCCCACCCGTAAGTCACTCGTCGCTCTGCACGGTGCCCACCTCATCGTCTGATCCGCTCTCCAGTACTTCTGACACCTGTTCTTCACCTCAAACATTCGCCGTAAGTCATCACGCGCTCAGGCGCGCCCTCTCGCCGCGTCCCCAGACAGCGAGCACCACTGACTTCTTCGCCCAGATGCCCGAATCACGCGAAGACTCTGTCTACCTTGCCAAGCTCGCCGAGCAGGCCGAGCGCTATGAAGGTATGCAGTCTGGGTAGTCACACGCGTAGCCCCAGTACTGATCATACGTGGCAGAGATGGTGGAGAACATGAAGCGCGTCGCTTCCTCGGACCAGGAGCTCACCGTCGAGGAGCGTAACCTTCTCAGTGTTGCGTACAAGAACGTCATCGGTGCCCGCCGTGCATCATGGCGGATCGTCTCCTCTATCGAGCAGAAAGAGGAGTCTAAGGGGAACGAGGCCCAGGTCGCCATGATCAAGACGTACCGCGAGAAGATCGAGGGCGAACTGCAAAAGATTTGCGAGGACATCCTAGAAGTTCTCAACAAGCACCTCATTCCTTCCGCCGCTTCTGGCGAATCCAAGGTCTTCTACCACAAGATGTGAGTGGCCACTTATCTTTAGTGGCTGTGCCAGTTACTAACAAAGGGGTTCTCAGGATGGGTGACTACCACCGTTATCTGGCTGAGTTTGCCACCGGTGACAAGCGCAAGGAGAGTGCAGACCAATCATTGGCTGCCTACAAGGACGCCTCTGACGTTGCCGTGACTGAGCTGCCTCCGACGCACCCGATCCGTCTTGGTCTCGCCCTCAACTTCTCCGTATTCTATTATGAGATCCTAAACAGCCCAGACCGGGCTTGCCATCTTGCCAAGCAGGCATTCGACGATGCCATTGCTGAGCTCGACACGCTCTCGGAAGAGAGCTACAAGGACTCGACCCTCATTATGCAATTATTGCGTGACAACCTTACCCTCTGGACGTCAGATATGCAAGAAACTGGTGCGTAGTCCTGGCATGAGTGCTCTGGTCATACTCAACTGGCTTACAGACAAGGCAGACGCGAAGAATGAGGATGATGCTGCAGGCGACGACTAAATAGATCGCAGCATCTCGTCTGCCCCTCCCTGGACTCATGATCGCAGCTTAGGATAGGGGGCCTCTACGTAGTCCACATCATTGCATCGTCTCTACCTCTTGCACTTTTTTTTTTTTTGTCCTTGTCTATGTTCTGTTATTATACCGTATAGTACGGTCATTGTCCAATATGTCACTTTGGGCGGGGGATGAATGAAACTAAAGAATGTGTGACAATTGTGTATGGTCATCGACTTGCTGCGCTCAATCAACGTCGCCTTCGTCGTGAAGGACCCATTTCGTTCAACTTCTTCGTATTCATTGCAACGTAAGCTACTCGTTTCCCAAGCTGAAGCAAGGCATTCTCGGTAGCCAAGTCGACAACAGGAAACCGAAGGATCTACTTCAGGGCTGATATGTCGAATATACACCTTGTCTTTTAACTACGACGCGCTCCGAGACCGATGCTCCTATGTTCAGGATGACTGGGAGTTGGTCGACAGTCTTGGGCATCCTCGCTCTGGTGACTGTCTACACAATCTATCGCGCCGCGTCGGATGTACCGAGGCTAGTATCTCCACAAGGATGTCGCATGTCCTGGATGTCTCCCTCCTACCTCCTTCAGTCCGAATTCAATACGTCGTGGACGCCGCTCGCAAGCAGGTACACGCTTTGGTTGTACAGAGAGGTGGGGTGGGAACCAACTCAGGTCAGTACAACCTTCTGACATATCTTGCTGGGGCCCAATGTTTTATCCCTGTTGTCCAGCCTGTAGGGCTACCAGCCTTATTTATACCCGGGAGTGCAGGCTCCTCCCACCAAGTGCGCTCCATCGCGTCTTCCGCTGCTCGGCAGTACTTCTCTTCTCCATTTGTCGTCTCGGATGAGTTCACTGGACGAGGTGCCAAGCCACTGGACTTTTATGCGGGTGGGTGTGGTAGTCCTTCCTATTTCTAAGTAATTGGCTCACTCGCGGTTCACGTGGTAGTCGATTTCAATGAGGACTTCTCTGCGTTCCATGGGCCCACTGTTGACTCGCAGGTAGCGTATACTTCCGCAGCCATCAACTACATTCTCTCCAGATACCCGCCCGGCACCCAGATCATCGTCATGGGTCATTCCATGGGCGGCGTCGTGGGCACGGCCCTCCTTCCTTCGTCGAATATATCCGCACTCATAACCATGTCCACCCCACATACCCTCCCTCCCGTGCGCTTCGATCCCCGCCTGGAAGAGATCTATGCACGGAACGCCGACGTCTTGCGGGAGACCGGTACACCCATTCTGTCGCTCTGCGGTGGTGCCACGGACCTGCAAGTGCCGGCGGAGTCGTGTGTCCTGCCAGAGACAAACGGGGTGTACAGACGCACGGTGTTCACGTCTGCACTGGAGGGCGCCTGGACGGGCGTCGGACACCTCGAGATGGTCTGGTGTCATCAGGTGAGGTGGCGCGTTGCGCGGGCAGCGCTTGAACTCGGCGCGACTCGGCGCACTGCGGATGCACGGTCAGCTGTGCTGGATCGGTGGTTAAGGGATGGGCGTTTGTTGCCCCCTGTTCCAGAGGGACAAAACACAGACACGGTAGCGCTGGATCAGGGGACGTATGAGACGCTGCCAGATGGCATGCATCTCGTGCTCAAGTCGCCCCGTGAAAAGCGGACGTATCTCTTGCCCGTGATGCCGGCGAGTCAAGGAGGTGAGAACCATAGACAGTCTACGTTCGTGCTGTTTGTCTCTGGAGGTGCCATATCTGGCATCGCACCGCACCACGCACGGGACCTGCGTGCATCCGTACAGTTCTGTGTCTCACCTTCCGAAGCGGAACCGGGAGAGCGGCCTATGCCGCTGTGCAAACCTCTACAGCCAACCACACTGAAGCTCCTCCCGAATCCGCTTCCAGGGAGGCCATTCCCTGTGCCAGATGAAGGTTCTGATGAGAGTGAAGGGATAGTGTTATTCGAGGGCGAGGTCCCCGCGGGCGTAGATGGGTGGGTAGGTATCAGTGTCGATGCTAGTGGACAGAACGAGGGATGGGTTGTCGGCGGGTTCCATACCAGGGAAGCCGTAGAGAGTGACATCGGCCTTGCAGGTGGGTACAAGCCGCCGGGCTGCCGCAGTGTGAAAGTGATGACGTCTTGCTATAGAGCTGCTTCTTAGTAGCAAGAAAGTATCGCTCTCGCCTCCTGACATTGGAGCATTGAGGACCCGCATTCACATCCCACGGTTACCTCTCAATGCCCTCCTCGTGTACAGACTTGTCCCTCACTTCACCGACTCATCTTCTTGTGCAGGTAGGCGATGCACCGCATTAAGCTCTTGTCTGTTCACCGATTATTTGGAGATCCACTTTTCTCCCCCCTTCTGATGCACACTTCGCATCCTTCTGAGGTGCACTATCATCCCGTCACATTCAATAAGCCCATTCCTCTGCACTCACATACCGCAGCGCCATATGTTCCATCGCTAGAATCCAACGCATCCCGCGGATTAGACTTGACGATCTATTCGTCCGGCCCCAGTTGTGATGACGTCATAGGACTCACGCTCGCTATTGATTGGTGGGGAACATTAGGCAGACTTGGGGCGCGGTACCCAACGACGTTAATCACTTTCTGCGTGGGCGTTGCGTCGCTCGTGCTCTTCCATACCTGGAGACCTACTGAGCGACCCCAGAGTGTGCCCGAGTCGTTAGAAGCGTTCGTGAGGAACACGATGCCCAAGCTCATGGGCCTCGCGGCATTCGTAGCTCTATGCCCTCTTCATCCAGGGCTATACCTGGGCTTAAGTGGAGAGTTGGGGCTGCTCTCAAGTGTCCTTGCCCTGCTTCTGGTGTATCTAGCGTCGGGGGTGGTGTGTGTGAGTTGGTGGATGCTTCAGGGTCTATTGTGGCCTCTGAAGTATATAGCAGCAAGGATCATGCCCAGGTAAGAGGGTCCCAGAACTTTTTAAGTGTTGTCATGCGCTGAAACTAGTGCTACGAACAGGAGACCTGAAGACTCTGGTTTGAGACGCAGTACCATCCTTTCTACTGCGTTGGTATTGCTTTTAGTTTTCCTACTTGTACCATGGCAAGTAGCCGTCTTGGGATGTTGGTTCATCCAGCTCCTGAATTGCGCCGCGCTTTCCCCAGATAAGCCCCTCTGGAGAGCAGAGCTGGTTAGAACTCCGGTTGAAGCAATCCCTCTTCGCCTGCCCCGTGATGATGACGACTCTACTGAACCCACAGAGGATGGGGTTGTCGAGCCCCGTCAGCATATTCCCGAGAGTACAACGGCGGCACGCCTTCTCGCCCATCGAGTCGCTGCACATACATTCCATCAGAACGCTCATCTTTTACTGTTCCTGACATGGTTGTTACCTCTGACAGCTCCAGTTCTCGTTGTATGGGTACGCACACTGCTGACCGCTGGATACACTACGCCCTTCAATGGAGACCATAATGTATTCAAGGTGGTGCCAATTCTATGGCTTGTAGACGTCCTGGGGCGAGGACATACGCTTGACACGAGGTGAATGCTGGGTTTAAAATGTTAAGCTCCAATCATTCATGCATCCGCAGGTCCTGGGGAAAGCTGTCCCCTAGATGGGGATTTCTCGTCGTTAGTGCTGTCTCGTTTCTGATGGGTGGTCGCTGGGCATATTCGGTGTATAGCGCGGTGAATGCTCAAGTCGGTCTCTTACTTCTTCGAGATGTAGCATCATGGTATTTTAGTTGAATATATGTTACTAGGAGGCAATCGATATCTCTCCAGTATATTTATGCTGTGTTTTACAGTCCTGAGTTTTATATGGAGGTCGTACATATAGCTTTCACGTCTCCGTATCCGCTAGACGAATATGCGGAATGACATTGTCGATCATCACCGTCCTTGCGGTATCCAAACGACAAGAGCTGTGCCAGTGCCATGACGGCATTGAAGACCCCTGTCTAACAGAACACGGGTGACGTCTCTGGATGCTGTAATTTCCGTTCCCATTCTGCAGTGCAGAGTGTGCGACAGATATATATTACAGAACAAGAACGTCTCCACAGCACGTTTCCCTTCGGGGACCACGAGGCTAATTAACATTCAACGATGACGATTACCAAGATGCGACCAAATACGAACGTCTATATCGTATCGAACACTGGCCTTCTGAACATCGTGGCGACTAGGTCCCTAACTCCCTAACTGGGTACAACTTGAAGTGAGCAAGCGTCTTAAGGGACAACCGACCCCTTCGAAGTTCACTGCCGATTATATAATACATGTGGCTGCTGCATTGCAAGGAAAGACACCCACCATCTCTGACTTCAGCAGTCTGCACAAATTCTATCTGCGCCACTGCGTTGCTATACAGAACCTCAACACACGTGGTTATTTGCCAAATTGCGGAGCTTATTCCATACTTTACTACTAGACAATGGACGTCCAAAGAATGCTCTACAATCCTTGGGATCTGGATGTGCATGCAGAGACAAATTATCGTCTGTAGCATCTGGTTACTGTTTCCATTGCTATGGTAACGGTTTCGTATATACGATCTTCAGGGGTACCGCTTGCCATCCGACCTATTTGGGGGTATGGATGACAGCCGATATTGATGATTTTGCTTGCTAGGGCCACAAGGATGACTCCCCTGTCCAACAGCCCAGCACAGATGTTATTTCGAGATGCTGTGTCTGACACCTTGGTTGGGCTATGCTGGGTAAATGGCAGTGTAGAGCAACCGGTCGACATAAGTGTACCAGTTGGCAGAACACGTTCCCGCACCACCATTCTCTTCGTTGGCCATGCGACTGACTTTCAGCAAGGACGATTACCTCAATACTAGGATGTACGATGATCATGAACGGACACTCTATGTCATATCAACCACTGGTCTTTTAAACACTGCGACTACTATCTCCAAGGTAAACGGTCCTTGCGGCAATCCTGAAACTCTTGCTATAATTAGATGGAGTCCGTTTACTGGGGACAACCTCTGGTTCAGGGGAAGGGAGATTAGTGTACGTGACCTACTTGTCAAACGACCATTCTCTACGTGCGTTGCCCTTCGTAACCGCTGGACAGAAGCTAGCGAACTGTGTGAAAGACTAACTACCGGAAACTGACAGGGGACGTGTGTTTATTGGACCAGACAATCATCAATACAAATGGAAGATAGGGAGCACAAATTGTTGGGTACGTTGGCCTGTTGATCGATGCCATATCACTAGAAATGCTGAACCATGATCGTGGATAAGCTCAAACGAGAGGGCACGGAGACAGAACTAGCCAAGTACCATAAATGCAATCTTGGCATTTTATCACCCCAACATCCGCCGTATCTTGATGTATCCTCGTCACTGAGCCACATGTTGGATCATGTCGTGGTTACCTTCATTTGTGCAGAGAAACTCAGCCAAAGATTACGTCGGCGGAGGCACGGGGCACATACGTCTGGAGGGGCTGGCTCTTCTGGCATGAACAGTATATTATGATTCTAGGTAATGACGTGCGGATCCTCCGCGTTGTGGTGCTACTAGCGCCAGGTTACATTACCAGAGTCATTCAAGCGAACTTAAGGACAGACTATGCACTGCAATGAACTGCTGTACGGCGGCCAGTATGCTGAACAAGTGAAATCGCCAAGGGACATCTGAGGGCTCGGGGCTTGTTCCATGTTTACAATCAGCAAATAGACGTGCTTCAGGAATCTCCGGGATATACGGTGAATCCAACGGTGAGGATACAGTTCCATTATCGCGTCCCTGCACTCGCTGCTATGATGGATTTCATTGCAGTTAATATTTTGATCAGGCACCCAAATAAGATCTCTTGAGAATCGTTGATGTTATTTTCAACTGCCCAGCCACGTCCCACGATGCCAGTAGCCTTATCCGATGAGAACATACAGTCACCCGGGGATGTTGTGCTTCCGCTCCCATCCCCGTCGCCTTGGCCGGGTAGCGGCCTATGCGACATTAGCAGTCTACATATGTCGATACAGCAAGTAGAAGAGCGAGTAGAGGAGCAAGGTGAGACCTTCCCCTTGATACTTATGCCAACGGTGATTACTCTCCAGTATTACGGAAAGGCTAACGAGCGGGATTGGATAGGAGCCGTGCATTCATAGGACCGACGATGCAATGGAAGATAAATGGGTATAAGTTCAAGCATGGACGTACGAATAAGTACTCGACATGCTAAATGCCTATGATAACCAAAGTCTTGGCATTTCGTTACCACGGCATCCGCCGCATCTCGGGATCTCACCATCGCTAGGCCACATGTTGGATCATGTCATAGTCACTTTCATTTGAGCGGAGAAACGCAGCAGGTGATTGGAAGGAATGCGACGGCGCCGGCAGTGCCATTCGAGATTATGACAAGCCGGAGTCCGTTACCAGGGGGTGGGTGATGCTGCGTACACGCAGGTAGGGGGATTCGAAAATGTCACGCATAGTCACATTCCGCTCTCTGCTAAGATCACTAATCATCCCCGTATTGTCCTTCTCGGTCAGGATCCTAGTGCCATATATCATTTCCATGTGCTATAGATAGATGCCCGCATCTATGCCACAATAGCCAACATCACCTATTTAGTGTCCCACTTTTGGTATCACCGGCTGAAATGACATTCATATCTGATGAGCACCGGCGATTGCGTTACACTATGTCCACCTCTATCCTACGGCAAGTACTACCTATTATAGGATGGCGTGTGGATAGCAAAGACAAGATTAGGCTGGGAAAACCCGCCAAGTGGATCTGCTGTCCAAAACGTTGGAGTCATCACAGCACTTTGCTATCTTTCTTTTTCGAACTAGGACGCTTTCGATCGCCGGGTCGGATATCAGTCCTTACGAGTACTGTTGGGTGTGTCGTACCTAATATCTCCTTTTCTGACGTCCGTTTCATTGATGATAGCTCGCCATGTGTACGTTGCATCGACACAATTTGAGTATCTCAAAACCTTAGACATCCACTAGAGGTAGGCGAGATTACGTCGTCGGACCTTTATTTACGCACAGAAGTTGAGTCAGCGAAGGTAAATCGCCTAGACAGTCAATGGAATTGCTGGTGTTGTCGTTGCTAGCCACTGGTTTGGAGAACTTGGGTAGAAGCACCTCCTAGGGCACTGGCATGTGGACTGCCATGCTTGCAGCGCGTAACGTGAGGTACGGTCAGAATTATCCCCTGCCTCCGCTTGTCTGTTATATGGTCCTATTACTAAAATTCCAAAGCTATTGTCACCTTTCGAGCTTGAACTGGCGTCGATGTCGAGTGGCCATTGCCCCCTTTGTTCAATTATAGCTCGCTTCACAGGGTCTTATTGGGGGACGGCCTCGACTGGGCGGTGCTCGACGTTCCGTAGGGGGAAAGCAATAGGACATTAGAGGATGAGGAGTACGAGCAATTTTTGGTGCCGTTTTCATCTTCGGAAATTGCACCGATAATTTCGGTTTTTACCACCAACATTGCCAGGTCTAGAAGTCAGCGGCGTGGAACTCCACTAACGGGCTGGCCTGGATGATGCTATATATTTTCATCTGAGTGATTCAGGCTCCGCGTGTCAATACTTGACATAGTAGTAGAACTTGCATGCAAACAGCAGACACCGCCATAAAAACTTGCCGGTTGTGGGCCGCAAGTGCCTGTTTTCCGTCAATTGCCGGAAACTAGTAGGACCAACCTCCCTCACATGCAAGTGGTGAGGCATTTATTCTAGTCGTATCGCAATATTTTAAGGGCGCTCCGCCCACCTTATCGACGTTAGCTGAACCAAAAATTCGGGACGATTTAACTCCTTGCTAGCATGTCCTTGGGTCGATGTATCCATCAACTCGATTACTCATCTGTCGCCGTATAATAAGTGCACCCATATACGGCTGGACGATACCCAGGCCTCTTTTCTGCCCCACACAAGGCCCACACAACTGCCCTGCAGTCTTCCATCAGGCAAGTAATGACCGCGATGTTGCAGCGTCACGGCTGTGTCACAATGTAGGTTATCTAGCCCTCACTTCTCACTTGAAGCTCGCCAGTCCACGATGCGCCTCACCCTCAGTACCAAGGATTACCTGAACACGTACATGGCCGACGAGTATGGCCAGGTATGCTATACGGTTTCTACGATTGGTTTCTTCAACGCCAAGACGACCATCTACAAAGTCATCGGTGGTAGCAACGACCCTGAAGTACTGGCTACTATCCAATGGCGTTCTTTCGGCAGTGACACGGTATGGTTCTTGGGCAGGGAGATTCCAGGAAAGGAGCTGCTAACCAGCCGAAAAAAATCGTCGTGCGTCCCTGCTATATTCTGCGGCGAGAGAGACGGCCTGACTTTCCGAGGTAGTAGTCGGTTTTACACAGGACCGGATGGTAATACCTACAAGTGGAAGATCCAGAGTACAAATTGTTGGGTATACATTCCCTCTTCTTCTTTGCTTGGCCAGTATTTTGATGATAGTACCGCAGCTCAAACTAGACGGTTCTCCCGATCAGTTGGCAAAGTACCACCAACGCAATTTAGGTATCAGGACCCCTAAGCACCCACCCTACCTTGAAGTCTCCGAGTCGCTGTTCCACATGCTGGATCATGTCGTCGTGACATTTGTCTGTGCAGAGAAAGCAAGTCAGAGGCAACTGACCAACGAGGTTTCGAGTAACGCCATCGTGTCGACTGTGATTGGTGTAGTCGCAGCATGCTAGTAGTGCATGGGAGGCAGTGTTGGTTTGATACTATACACCGAAGCCCCTGCTGCGGCCAGGGGACGTCCACGCAGCAACAGTACAGCTACCTGCGACTCTCGAGATAATCGGTCCCTTCGATGGCTTGCTTCTTGCTCGCCAGTCATGTGCACACGGAAGTGAGGCCACGAGCATGGCTCTTTCTGTGTTTTGGATTTCTTTGGGTCAACATCGAGCAGACATTTCATAAAAACATACATATCTTATTAAACGTGGAAAAGCTGAGTACAGAAATGCACACGTGCGTTGTCGCGCTTGCAGTACGTAGGCACGATGTTGATAAAGAATCACGGACATGTCCGAGATGAAAACGGTCTGCGCATTTGTTTGGTTCTATTTAATTCTAAGGCTCTTGCCAAATATCTCCAAACAACTTGAGGGTGGTCAGTAAATAAGTACTGAGGCCTCATGAAAGACAGGCTGAAATCTAACATTTTTTAGAAGATCACCCACCTGAAACGTACTTTCTCCTACGGTGGTTTCGGCACCCACTTACAATTCGCTTGTCACGAAATGTCACACTGAGTAACGCTCGCACAATTCAATGTCCGCTTGCGCGGGCAGCGTAGTGCCGACTTTGTAGTTTGGCACGGGTGTACACAGATTAAATGGAAGACATCCAAATGAGGGAGTGTATGTGTTCGTGTATAATTAGGAAGTAGAAGGATCCTGATATATAGGGAGCGTACATTTGTAGGATGAGAAAGCAAGGTAATGGTGGAGAGCTCGAGGGAATGAAGGTGGAAATGGTGAACCTGGAGCCACCATTTCAGAGAAAAAATCACCTCGATGTGCCGAAAAGTGCTGCAAATTTTTGGACTGCAGCCTGCTATCGTGCATGCCTAACGCACTGGTGCGATGCCGCTCCACAATGAGGTGTCCAAGAGGCGAGCCCCTAACCCTGTTCCAACTCCGCTTCGGCATTGATTCGGCAGGTGACAATTGCGTGATGTGTGGCACCCAACGATCAAATTATGCTGAACAGCACGTCTCTATCAAGTTTTCCTCGTTGAAGCTGGGAGGGGTAGATGGAACGTTATACTACACGGGATAGGTGGCATTAAATTGAGGCCTGTAGAACAGAAGTGCCGAATTGTAGGGAAGTGCCGAAATCACCGTAATTGTACTGTAGGAGGGCATCCGGAACACGTGACCGCCCATGACTTCATGAACCAATTTTGACATCCGGTACCTCACACTTGGCGTCCGTCCACCCGATGCCTGTAGCTTGCAACCGTAACTTCATCGCATCACAAGTAAGCTACTTCAACTCATCACTCCCCGTAATTGCAAGGTGAGAGCTCTCGGGAAGATCCATCTACAAGGTCATCTATCATAAAGGTGTGTTTTCCGCGCTCAACCCATATCATTTTGCGTCAATCAGGCGTAGGTTGCGGAGGATCCAGCCGTTGCGACTCTGATATGACTTCGCCGCGTGACGTGCCCGTGCTTTCAAGCTCACCTACCTCGACAAGAGGGAGCCCCATTGCCCGACGTAGAGGGGACAGTGGCAGCCAAACCGACTCCGTCGACCCGAGCGCGCGCACACGTCAACCTGGCTATCCACGTCCCTTTGACCACAGTGATCCGGAATCGCTTGAAAGACAAAGAACCATGGACGTTGATATGGCTTTGCAGCTTTCTCGTGCCAGACGGGAGACCATCGTCTCACCCACTTCACCCTACGAATCTACACTTCGTGCAGATTCAGATCCCGCCTTCACTCTGCTAACGGCCTCGGAACGGCACGAATTTGGTGTTGCTTGCGATGGGGGAGCACACACTATCGACCAGGATACTGCCAATGGAGTGCCAGTCGAGTCACTTCGCCCGACAACCCCAACTGACATTGCTTACCAGCGCCTTGACCAAACTCATAATCATAATCTAATAAATGGCGTCGACGGACGGTATCCGCCAGGTCACCATGAGGATACTTCAGCATCACTGTCAGGACTACCAAGCTATCAGGCGGATATCACATGCTCCAGCTTCGATTTCGCTATTCTAGAGACATTTGCTACAGAGGAAAAAGAAAATCTGGGGATAGCACCCAACAATGACACCGCTTCGCTCAGACACAGGCAGTGGAGCAATGCTCATGCTAGCGAAACGGGGCAACCATCTTCTCTGTCCACAGCTCCACAAACTCCTGCTGAGACTCCAGCCAGCCAATTACCTCTGCCCCCACGGGGCCGTCACCGTAGAATGAGCCAGAGTAGTCCGATCCCCCGCGCCCACCGTAGGGGCATGCGTGGAAAGCTGGCCCTCTTCGAGAGCCGGAACGAGCCAGCGCCTGGCTTCCCTGCACGCCTCTTTGGCGATGGACAGCTTAGCACTGTGCCATCATCTGAAAATCTCTCTACCTTTGGGCAACTGTACGCCCCTGCAACGCTAGGGACTATTGGCGGGATCATGGCCCCCGTGGATGATAGGCCTTACCGCTTCTCGTTCTACTCGAACGCATTGTCCGCTACGATTCATGCCAGGAGTCTGTGTGAGTTACCAGCCGAGGGGCAGTCGTTCGAGGACCTCTTCACTGGTTCATCTACCTCTAACAAACGAAGCGACCCCAAGGGTATGTATTTTGCCGTTGTCCCGTGCTCCTTAAGATTTTCTAATCTTCTGCATTTCCAGTTGGTTCGGAAGGACCATCGGGTGGTCAAAGCCACGGTAAGTCTAGCCGCCAAAACGAGAATCCTGGAGGTCCTGGTCAGTCAAATGGAAGCGGTGACTACGAAGCAAACACCTGGTGGCTTGACATTCTCAGTCCAACTGATGAGGAGATGAAGATTCTCAGCAAGGTACACACCTTGATCCGGACATGTGAAGCTCCGTGCTGAGTCGGATTGCTCCATACTCACTTTAGGTCTTTAGTATCCACCCTCTCACTACAGAAGATATCCAAATGGAGGAAGCCCGTGAGAAGATTGAATTATTCCGGAATTACTACCTTGTATGTTTCCGAAGTTTCGACCAGGATCCCTATAGTCCCACATACCTTGAACCGCTGAACATGTATATCATCGTCTTCCGGGAGGGAATTCTATCGGTGAGCCTTATAATACCATACAAAAATATCTACATTTGCTACATATGACCTCGGTTTTTTTTTCAGTTTCACTTCAGGCCAACTCCACATCCGCAGAATGTCCGCCGCCGTATTAAACAACTGAAGGATTACATAAACGTCACGTCAGACTGGATTTCATATGCACTCATTGACGACATTACCGATGCGTTCGGGCCGCTTATCCAATCAATCGAATATGAAGTCGATTCGATAGACGAGCTTGTCCTCATCCTGAAGGATACGGAGCAAAGCGACATGCTGCGCCGGATCGGAAGATGCAGGAAGAAGGTTCTGGGACTTCTTAGGCTTATGGGTAACAAGGCAGATGTCGTCAAAGGTCTTGCCAAGAGGTGTAACGAAAATTGGAGAGTAGCTCCCACGTCTGATATCGTAAGGGCTCTGCTTATTCACGTTAATGATGGACGCTAATCAGTCTATCAGGGACTGTATTTGTCCGACATACAGGTTTGATGATATCGCCCCAAGCGGTAACCGTCGATTAACTTGTCAATAGGATCACCTGATTACTATGACGCAAAATTTAAATCACTACGAGAAGATCCTTTCCCGTTCACACTCCAACTACCTGGCGCAGATTTCCATCGAAATGACCGATGCAAATAATCAGATCAACAATGTCCTTTCGAAGCTGACCGCGTTGGGTACAGTCCTCATCCCTATGAACCTGGTGACAGGTGAGCCCAGTTCAGCTCGTTTCCCTACAGTTCGTAATGATATTGTTGCACAGGTCTGTGGGGTATGAATGTTCACGTACCGGGGCAAGACATTACAGTAAGCGACCCCCTTGGTTGTGTGGTATTACTCTCGCTCTAACACTTCTTAAGGAGGGTTATGTGTGGTTCAGCTCTATCGTTGCCGCCCTGGCAGCTTTTGCAGTGATTGGGGGCTACACGGCCTATAATTTTATGCGAAGATGAGCGCTCTGCACGATCTTTATAAGATATTTTCTTTTTGGTTACTGGTACACGGTTATAACTAGACAGACTACCAATCACATCCTCGATCGGCCTTTTATAATATGTTCGGATGGGCACTATCGGAAAAAGCGGTCGATCTGCCGGTCATCAAATACGCTTCCATATTATTCGGTACATGATCGCAGTACTTCCCAGCGCAATTGTAGCATAGACAATCGACAACGTAACATATAGAGGGCACCATAAGCATTCAAATAGTGACAAAACAGCGGTAACAAAGATTTATGCAGTATACAATACATAGCCATCATGAACCAAAAATCATAGAAGTGGAGGGTAAAGCACCAAAACAAAAACAAAAATCTATTTAGTCTTAGGCACGAGCTTGATAGGTCTCACTGGTGGGGTATCGCCTGGTCGAGGCGGCTTGGGAAGCGAGGTTGATGCGGAAGCCCCGACGTAAGGGGCAGAAGAGGCGGGGCGAGGAGATGGCTCTGTGTCCACGGGTGACACAATCATGGCAAGTGAAGGTGAAAGCGTCTGCTGCATAGCACGTGCTGGGGCCGACACAGGTGGCAGCACAGGAGTCTGTGGTAAACGTCTTGGCTGCTTGGGCGACCGCGAACCTGACACATCAGGCGGAGGCGATTCGTCTGCAAACTTTCGCTTCTTCCCAGAGTGTGGTGATGTTGAGAGAGACGGGGGTGGAGCGGGATGCTCTGAGGCTTCAGAACGACGAGCGGGGGTTGGGTTAGACATGATCGTATGCCACTGAGTAGACCAAGGTGGTGGAGGTGGTACGTGATGCCCATTGGTAGTTGGTTGTCTAGCAATCTCGTACACTGGTGTAGGAGGAGTGGGTAGTGGCAGTGGTGGGTGCGAATGCCGGTGACTTGCAGATGGCCCAGCTTCGGCTGGTCGGTGAATAGCCGGAGGAGGGACACTGTGTGATGTATTGGTTATATCTGATGAACCCAAGGTGAACCGGATTAACTCTACGAATAGAGTCTGGGTGTACGGAGGAACTAATTTCGTGTAGATGACATCTTTGCTTGGGTTCTCCAACATGGCAGTTGTATCAACATATGTATCCGGATCTTGATTATCTGCGATTACTGTAAGATAGCCATATATATCGAGACAAAGAAACCTACCAATATGTGTTACCCGTACGTCTGAATATACGTAAGACCGATTCTTGCGTATGCAGCACAAGGGACATGTAAAGCGATGCTGCTTCTGACCCATGGATCCGTCGATGGGGAAGAATACACATCCTGCGTGATACCGTCGGCTGCAGGACTCGCATTCTACAGTGGGATAGTTGAGTAAGTAGGGGGTACGACCCCTGCAGATGCAGCGAGTTCCATCAAGCCAATCCTTGTCGATGTCCTGGCCAAAGACGAATTTCGGTTTACGCTTTCGCTTAACCCGCACAGGTGCAGGTTGACCTGCAAGGATGCGGTGCAACCCTGCCAGGTCAAGACCGAATGAAACTTCCCGTGACGGAGAGACAGCAAATTGAATCTTATACAGCTTGCGCATGTAATGCCGTACCTGTGATATGTATTCCGGCCGCTGATTTCCAGGCTGTGATGCGAAGGCCAAGAAGTGTCCTATCACTGACGACAGTCGGTCCACTCTATGGACAATGGCCTCCAACTGTCTCCAGGCGTCAGAATAATTCTTTGTAAGCTCGGGAGCAGATAGCAGTATCTGAGGTAGGAAACAGAAATGCCAATTACGACCCTTGTTAATTGCACCATTCCAGTGACGATGGTCACAGAAGGGACATGACCCGCCGTTCGCCGCGCAATCGCCATGAAACCGTGCAAAGCAGTGGTCGCACTGGACTGCATCAGACTGCGTGCCCGGCGGAGGCGGCCGGACAGGTGAATTACATATGCAAGTGAAATATTCATCATTAGGGGGGAGGTCATCTTCGGGTCGGGTAGCCTCCATCACATCATGGAGAATTTCCTGTCCGTGTGCCGTACCGTGCTGTTGGCAAAACCAGGGCAAGTCTTCCAGCCATTTCTGGTGGAGAGTAAGCTGAGCATCAAGCTTCTCGAAGACGGGAAGTGAGAACATGGTAAGGTGCTCTCTGACATATGAGCGCCACTTCATCATCATGTCAAATATATCGGTGTCGTCTCGGTGCTGGTAACGATTTCTTAGAATGGCCTCGCAGCGGTTCTCCAGTTCAAGGGCAAAGTCCGCAGTCTGCTTCAGGTCTCTGATCGCAGGGATACTGAAGTCCTTCTCTGCACGGGTAACAAAGCGCATTACCTCCGATACTTTGGGTGTTGGACCTTGACCATCGGAGAGTAACCATGACTTAGCTTGCTTCTCGAAGTCCTTAGCCTTGCTTCGAGCAGACATAAGCCGGTCGTAGATGCTGATGTCGATGGGGACGCTTGGATCCGTCTCGGAAAATTCGTCCAGTTCTTCGATGGTCTTGAAGGGTTGGTCAAGGACGTGTCTTGCCTTTTCTTCCCAATCGTCTCCAGCACGTTGCCTTCCCATAAGTATTTTCACGAAGCGGTTGTCATCCCCAAGATTGCAAGCACGAGCACGAGTTAACAGATTGCGAATATCTTCTAAAGTTGCGGAGGTATCCTCAGCCTTCTCCTCTAGTTCTTTGATAAGCTGTTCACGAGACACAATCTTCTCGACTTCATAAATTTCTTCGAGGTAAACATTGACTGAGGATGCTTCCATAAGCAGACGTTCGCATTCGTTGAGGAAGGTATCACGTTCAGTGGCCGCGCGACCGTCCTCCAACAACACTGTAGCCTTGTTCCGAATTTCCTCTGCTTGCTTCGCTAATGACTGGAGGACACTGATCTCTGGGGTGTCAAAGCCAAGAGTCTGTACCTCTCCC
Source organism: Astraeus odoratus (assembly GCA_016618355.2). NCBI lineage: Eukaryota > Fungi > Basidiomycota > Agaricomycetes > Boletales > Astraeaceae > Astraeus > Astraeus odoratus. Next base: position 13,548 of record JADGIP010000181.1, on the reverse strand, counting down.
AACAATGCACGAAGGTCGTTCAAGCTGCGATCAGGTCTGTCACCCGGGTCACGATCATCGAACGCCGGTGGTGTGGAGTCGCTCGGAGTTGGCCGACCACGGGAACGACGAGACCGCTTCCGACTTTGTTTGCGGATGATGAATGTATTAGCAGCGTCAAGCCACTCTGTTGCCCTGTTGACACATTTGCGTAGAGAAGTAAGTTCTAGAAGAGGATAATTGATACGTTCTCCTTCTGCGAGAAGCGCCCGAAGAGAGCGGAGGGGAGGGGTGCTACTCTCTGATAGGACCTTCTGGAACTTGGCTTTCCACGTAGATGGAATAGCAGCGCGTTCCGCAACTTTGGCCAAACTCTCTTGGAGGTCCGCATCAGAGAACCTGAGTTTCAGAACGTGCTGATTGACAGGGTGGTCGCAGAGTTGCGAAGCATGCCCTACACAGACAACTTCACTCTTGCAATGGCAGGTGACCTGGGAGAGATAACAGAAAACCTTGCAATACGAGCACTGATATTGGTCTTCGGGGCGGTCCTCCTCCTCGAGTTGCTCTGTGATATTCATCGCTCGCGCAGTCCGTCGGCGCTCAAGCTCTCGTTCCGTCATTTCTCTCAAACTGGCTTCCAACCTGGATGACAAAAAGGTCACCGGTGTCCAGTCAATCAGTGGCTGATGGGACTTACCATTGGGCTGTCTTGATGGATTGGGACTGTTGCGTGATCGTCACTAACAGTTCGTCGTGCGAGAACACCGGCAACTTTCGATGTTCGCGATATCGCTTTACGCAGTCACGACCGTAAGGCAGCCAATCAGGCAATGCAAAATTGACAGCCTCGTTGAAATTAAGCTATCACCCACGAGGTCACAAGGTTAACAGAGTTTATTAATTATTAACGTGCAGAACATACCCCGTGATTGAAACCAGCGTGATACGCCTTAGGGAAGGTGATAACAAATTCACCAGCACGTTGGTTACATGCGTACACACGAACCCCAGCGTCAGTTAGCCGCTTTGGATTCATCAACGTCACAAGTTGGAAAAGGAGATCGGGCTGTGCTTCGAAGAGATCTGGCGCCTCGCTCTTGATCGCGGCTTCGAATTTCTCAGCATCGTCACCTGGAATGCCGTACCAGGTCTTTGTTTCGCCCCAATGCTCTGGTGAAATAGTCAATCACATCACATCCAGAAAGGAAGCGAACACGCGAAGCTCACGGAAGTTAATGCTGTACGTATAATGATCCTACGCCCATTTCCATGACTGCGATCATGACCACAAAGACCAAATGCTTACCTCGTTGTGCCAACAAAAAGTGGAGAACACCATCCCAACATATGTCCAGGGAACTGTCATGCCCGAAATGTCGGATTTGATGTACCTCAATAATGACTCGTTCAAAATCGGTATATTATTCAAATTCCATGGGTCCTTTGACGCAGGTTCAAGGGGATGTGTCTCCATCGTAGGCATAGCACTAAGCCACGAAAAGAAAAAAAAAAATTAGCGGTGGAAAATATTTGAATACCCATCCTTGAGCCATACCTGCCATGGGTGGTTGAATGGACATCAGCACCATATTCAATTTCCACTGTCTCATTGGGCGACTGGACAAGCCGCCAGAACTCGTTCTCGACATCATACTCGGTTACCACCGTGTTTCCAAGGTAGCTTACGGTTGGGTCATTGAGGTCGGGTGCCACCTTATGCACTGGTGGGTGTGCGGTCCACCAACGACGGCGAAACTCAAGGTCCCTGGCCTGAAAACTCGACAAGCTATGCTCCTGGCCTTCATCAAAGCCAAAATCGCCACCAGTAACAAAGAGGCACGTATGGCAGAACCACTGGCCCTTCGGGATGGCAGTCAACGGAGGATCAAGACAAAACATGTGGAAGCCTGAAGAACGAATGCGTCAACTTCAAGGAGAGGATGACAAGGAACATACCACAATCACAACCGTCGCAAAGAAGCATCTCTTCATCGTGATTTTTCTTCTGGCAGATCTCACAAGATTGCTGTTCCCGAATAAGGGGATGAAACCGGTGTGGATACGATGAGATGCATACCTCCTGAGTCAGCTTTGCATCGTCCTCCGGCTGGGCGACACTCAATGCCGCAGTCGCACGGCCGAGGGTATCACGCGACTTTGGGGTTGCTAAGCGACCTGAAATCAGTAGTGCTACCTGTTAGTAAACTAGCTACGCACAGGTTGACTGATCTTGAGAAGTAGTCCGATTACCTTTCTTCGCACCATTAGTCTCAGATCTGGTTCGGATTCGCTCCTTATAATCGGCATCATCAGGGGGCTCAGACAAGGGGCTCGATGACACCGTTAGAGGACTTGAAGGAGGTGATGTAGGACAACGGATAGACGATGGAAATGAGTTCGAAGTCTGGACGTTGATGTGGGTCTTCAGGTGGGGCTCAGTCTTGATGGTAGGTGACGCCGAAAGAGCAGGCGAATTCCGCACTCGTTCACAGAAATGTTCGTAAGGAAGGATTACCCTCGTGTAAGAATTCTTGATCTGAGTGGATAGGCCAGGAATACCCCTGTATCCGAGCATCGCACCTAAGTCGCCCCATTTCTTGTTTCTTGTCACCTAAAGCAGAATTTAGCAGGAGAAAAAAAATTGATTGCAAAGCACGCACAGCCTCATAACCACCGAGCTTCTGCACCTCCTTCCGAAGGAGCCAAAGATCGAGCGGTTTATGATTGATCGTGGGCACAGATACACGTGGATTGCCCTGCTGCTTGTGGAAACGGTATAGTTGCTCCAAGAAGTTGACCTTTGCACGAGACGTGGCTTCAATGGAATTGAGGCGCTGCAGTCGGGTCTTGAAGCGAAATGTCTGGCGGAGATTAACCACCATATAAGATCGAGCGGCACAAAAAAATCAGAAAATCACTGTGGCATGGGACGGACCTCTGTATTGGTGACGAAAGGCATTTTCCAGCCCACAGGAGGTACCACTTTGCAAATTCCGTAGTTGACAGCTTTCTCAGAAATCGAGCGGATATAGGACATAGGGTCCCTGAATTCCTCTGAAGTTGGGTAGAAAACAAGACAGTCCTCCAGTCCGAATGGTCTCGAAGTGGCTCTAGCCGGTTGATTCCTTGGACTCGAAGTCTTGACGGAAGAGAGGTCCAACGAGGTCGAAACGGGAATCGGAACATGGTCACCGAAAAAATCGTCAGAGGCATCCTGCGAGCCAGCGTCATCGCTACTGAGCTGAGAAGCATGATTTTGCAGAGCAGCGAGGGCGTTCGTCTTCGATTTACGAGGTGCTCGTTTAGACGAACCTGGGGTACCTTGGTGAGACATTCGGGTATGGGGAGAAGATGGGGTGTCGTCCTGAGGCTTAATTGGGACAGCGCCCTCTACAGCAATGGATAAGCATGTAGTGAAAGTATTCGGCTGTTTATTGGAAAATTCGGTCGGCAAGGCGTCTGAGGAATGGGGAACGCTGTGCATTCCCGTTCTTGGAGACCTTCCTCTGCGAGAAGGTGTTCCCCTGGACGAGGTCGGCGGAGAACCCGTCTGCATCGCTATGCAAGAATGCGAGAGAGACAGATATCGAGGACCTGTACGTTAGTGCAAGTGGCAAAGCCTCGTAGCCTTACACTCCCTGGATGTGTGGGAGCGGGCATTGAATTGAGCACCGAGTTATCGTGTGTGAGGCAGCCTTCTGCGTGGGAAACTGGATCAGTTTCGCGGAGTTTCCTTACAATGCTTCCGCGCTTTTCCAGCGCCCCGCTCTGAGCACTCTTTTGTTCCTGGCGGCGCCCCCGATCATGCCAGAGCAGCGTTGCACGAGTCGGGCTGGGGTGCTACGACAGACAAAAATATCGTATTATTTCCAAAAGCCACGGTACAGGAAGACGCAGTCACTATAGAGAGCATGTGACCAGGGGAGGGGAGATCCTTAAATGGGGAAAAAATCATCGGGATCCTGTGACATGTTCTGATGTTCGCGGCAACCGCCGTCGTTTGGAGCTACCGCTAGGCGCGAAGATTTCGGCGGACTCAAAACAGATATTAACCTATACGGTCGTCCTTGTGCACACGGAGGGAGGGCAGTACAGAGGCACGAGGTTGGCTTTCCGCAATCACGGACGTTCAGTCAGGGTCTGGCCTAATTGTGGCATGGGAGATGATCGCTCTCAGAAAAGGGTGCCGGCAGCACCGTCATTACTTTGCAGGATGGCAAAATTCTGCATCAAGATTTGCAGGTGGTGTGGTTAACGTGCTCAAGCCGCATGCATGTCTCTATCCGTAGTATCGCCACTGGCCATGCACCGGAGGGAAAGAATTTACCAAGAAACCGAGACGCTAGTCGGTCATTATCAAGAGTAGGAGAGTTCCTTCCGAACCTGCCGGAGCAGCGAAGAAGCCAGAAGAAATTGGCGGGCTATCTGAGCGCTCGGCCCAACATGACCTTCGCTGCTGAAATAAGGGGCCGATAGGTCTACTTACGGAGATCAAAAATAAAACGGTCACGCACCGACCATGGAGCACACAGCGGTGAATCGCCAAGCAATGCGTCTGCGGTCTGATGACGGCACCTACCAACGTGGCACCTTCTTCAATGACAACAATACCTGGGCAGCGTGTCTCTCTGGATTAGTTGACCCTACCTTCAAGTACTCGCAAATCGAAATCAACCAAGGACAGAGCTTGGGAAGGATGGACAGTCTACAACGACTACCACGCACTGCGGGGTAAGTGACTGGGAAGGGTCCAATTGGTCAGATGACAGGCGACCATAGCGCAAATGAGAAAGTCATGTTCGTCATGGTGAGATCACGCGAACCAGCATGTGGTCGATCAACATGTTGTCCGTGACGCCAACACAGAATTTTACGTAGGTTCGTTCTTCATTGAGGCTGATTATGTCCTGCGTGGTGTAGCTTCCCTGCATATCATTGGGGCACTAAGTGTTCGTAAGGTCAAGAATGACTGGACATGAATCCTTATGTAGACTTAAACGACTAAGTACAAATGGGTACACGTGAGCTGGCTTGCGCAGTGGATTCTGCCACGGGGTGGCCCCCCTATAGACTGCGCAATTGACAATACGCACCAGACGAGGGTCAAAAATGATGGGCAAAATGACCCTGATCAGGGCGATGTGAAAATGAGAAGCCCCCGGTGGGACTCGAACCCACAACCTCCAGATGCCACTATGTTAGAAGTCTGACGTCATAACCATTAGACAACGAGGGCCTGCCTCAGCTTGTCTTATGGCTACTTATGTGACTGATGTGTTCATCTGTCTTGTAAATATACGTCATTCCGCTGCCATGAAGGCTAGAAGACCAGAAAACTTTCATGACATGTTATTTTCCTCGACACAACCAGCTTACGGGGTCACACTGGTCGAATAAAATGCAGCCACTGAAATACACTTATTACTCCTGTTTATTTGTAACCGATTCGACGGTCCGTCATGCGATGTCTTGCTGTCCTTGGACCTACCCTTTCCTTACTCTTCTTTTGGAAGGCCTTCCCTCAGTTGGTTGGGGCTACGCCTGCAATACGAGGCTACGAGATGTAGTAGCTGCCTCTGCGTCCACACCGAAGAGTACACGTGCGGTCATGTTGTGGTGGTCTCCCAGCCCAGACACGTATAAGACGATGACAGTTCAATTGTGGGAGGCCACCTGTAGAGTATCGGTGGGCACTGAACATGTGGCACTATTGTCGCACGGCTCAAACTTATCGCGGTTACCCCTTCTGTGCCGTCAGGGACGATGCAGAAGTTTAGGCTGGCTTCCAATGGAATTCTTTGTGCATTATATGAACTTTGCTTGGTGCATCTCGAACCTTATGGGATAAAAAGGAAATTTGATTGTTTCTTCATAGATACAGGGCAGGTTACCACGGCTTTTATCGTTCAAGGATTGTAGGAGCCGTCCGAAGGCGTCCCGCTACTTATCCCCGAGCTACCTACTTAACAACCGAGTCTATAGTATTGCGCCAACTACCCGGACCTCAACCCGGGACTTTTTGTCGTTAAAGACGGTGCCAAATTGTACGAGGCTCCGAGGTTGTAAAAGAATGAATTTCCCAGCGAGCATTTCTGGGCCCTATAGCTATGAACAGTGCTTATTTTTGTGCTTCATCACGCTCCGCCTCCGATGCAAATGCAAACCGTATACTGTCCACCTCGAACGACCCACATTTCTCCAGGGATTTTAGAACTTCATTGTCACGACGATCAAATATGTACATCCGCGGCCGTACAAGTACGCACTAAATCCTATCCCAGTTCGGATATGTAGAACAACATTCTCACTATTCGCCACACCTTCGGTAATGATTTTCGGGACCCTGTCGATGTGAATCATACCAGTAAGTAGTCCATGCACGCACCTATCCTGTGGTGTCGTGCATTTACTTTTCTTACCACATTTTTCCATTTCCGCCCGCAGCACATATGTGGGATCCCCGAAGATCCGTTGTGCAACCCCTAACTTCAGCACTTATTCACTGAAGCCATAGTGTGAGAATATTTGGGTTTGGGCGTCCAGATAACCCTGAGACATACACATACATGTCAGGGTACGTGTTGCATTGTTCACTGTACGAGCCACTAAACGCCGTAGCGCTATACAACCCACGTTTTACCTTGTGTATATTTCTTAATCTGAATCTACAGTTTAATGCATGTGTTTTCACTAGAGATAAACATCAGGTGCTCCCTTGTTGCCCTTCCCACACCACACAAGCAAGGGTGTATTACCTCTACAACTCTTTACAAAAGCGATTAGACACAGTATGTCCATATTTCATGAGCACCTCCTGGCCGATCATGGAGGTGTCTCCTATCAGGTCGTGGGATATGGTAGCCCACCATCTTAACCTGGAACATTTTCTCGCTGGCAGACTTAGAATGCAATGGCAGGTAAGATCACTGAACGTGTATGTACTGATCGCTACCTTGGCATACTTGACATTGTTGGAAAAGCAGTAATGCCGCGAGGAGGAATGGGGATGACAAACCCGTATGATTCTAATCTAATTACACTTTACTAGCCACAGGATAGTCATTACAATTGGACAGATGTAGGGAAACCATACCCCTACCAATGTATTCGTGTCCAAGATTTGTTAAGAGCTCTATGTACAGCCACTTGCGGTCGAAAGCTAGCGTGGTATGCTGCATGGCACTGAATTATCCCAGTAGAACACTGACCGACTGACCGTGAGGCAAGAACATAATTAATCGAAGTAGTGAAAATACCAATACAGCTACAAGATAGCATGTAGCAGCTTCGTCACAGAGGTGTAAATACTTAGCACTCGCGAGCATGGAAAATCCCGAGTGTTAACTTTCCCAAATAGTTTATGGCACGCACAGATTGAATTACTTTTTCAGATCCGGTAAATCACCAGGCACTCGAAGAGCTCAACACCCTAAATGTGGTCAATCTCCGCAGGCGGGTCAATACGGAATGGAATTATTGGAATGGAGGTTCGAAACCAGATGATCGGTTGTGGGCCACCGGAAACAAATGGATGAAGCTTGTCGCCAGTATGTGCGCGGGGTATCACCCCAGTGGTGTCCCACAGTGCAGAGATACTGAGTTGTCTATATTTCATATATCACCTACCATGAAAGGTTCTGGTGATTGTGAGGATGGCACGCGACACCTGAACAGCCCACAGAACTCCGGAACGGATCAAGGCTTCCAGCAAGTCTGACAGAAAGAGAACGCAAATATTCAAGCTCTTAAATGCTTAGCTGGAAGGCTGAGAAAACTACTGTAGCCAACCAGCTCCAGCAATACCGCTGTTCCTTGAAGTACCCTGTTTACTAATAATCGCTGATTGTTACGTAACGAAGTGCTTGTTAGGAGTTTGAGCTAATAATACGATCCTGTAGCAAGGGTCATATATCACTGGACTGTTTGACATCGGGTCCAAGATATTCCACACCTTACGAGTTGCTAAAAGAGGCGATTGTCACCGTGATGCGCATTGAGTGCGGCTAATATCATGCACTCGACATTTCTTCTAGTCATTATTCGTAGAAAAAAACATTGAAGCTACCGAAAAGGATAGTTAGCAACTACAACTCAAGTACCGATAGCAGAGTAGCACGACATTAACAACTGCATTTCTAGTCACACGACTATAATTTCTGTTGCCCCGCTCTTCTCAGGGGCGATAGAGTCTGTGGGCGACGTGGGCTCCACTTCCAGGAGTATCCCCGTACGGCACAGCTTACGGTGTCATGACAGGCACACGCTGGAGGATTCCGATAGGACTGACTACTACCGGAGGGTCCAGCTCAGAAACCGGGGTCAGTGCCACTTGTTTGTCTCATATCTGTTCTCGTTCCTGTCTTTAGAGATACCCTGAGCGAACCTGTACTTAGAGCATGAGCGGGGGTAACGCTTACTGGTGAGATTATACCACAGCACTCCTCGCCAAAGTACCAACGGATACGTCAAGCATGGCATCCCGGGCTGAACCACGATGCCGGTGACAATTCGACTTCAACAATTCAACAATCCTTCAGAGGAGTCGGGACACATTTGGATGGAGATTATGAGCGATAAAAGCAACAACTATGGGACGGGGGTCACTCAGGAAACTAATAAATTGGCAACGTCGAACTGGCAAGTCAAGTACATAAAAGGCACGGACCTTGCGAAACTTTCCAGTGTGGAGTGGAGGGCCAGACTCTAATGCAGTAGAAGCAGAAGATGTGGATAATCGGGGTAGAGTAGACTACAAGGCGGTTTCATACAGGCATATTCCAGAAAGTAGTTGTGCCCAGGAAACGGTTGCTCGCCCTTCCAGTAAAGTGACAGCTGTAAAAGTGCCGTTATGCGAAAGATGAGAAAATTGGCTCACGTGCACGTAAATGCTTGTGGAGAAGGTCAGACGGTTTTTGAAAGGCAAGAATTAGAAGACGAAGCACATACTGCGCGTTTCAGCCACCATTCCCGAGGGTATGAAGGTGGAAATATCATGCATAACTTTTTTTCGAAAGGCACGAAAACGTATTGCCGCATGGCACCGAACGGTACATCGTAGTTGTATGCGACATCATTGTGGTGTAGGAAAGTGTCCGAGGGCAAGTCCCGGATCCCAGTGTTAGGTTCTTTCGGAGAACGGCTAAATATTTCATGATAATTTCAGCATGACTGTGCCCGTATTTCCTTGAGTCTCCTTGGCTCGATTAACTAGATTTGGTGGACAGAAGGGTTAACAGTAGTGTTACCCACGGAAGAATCATCACGAAGGAAACAAACCCTTGGTCGAGAGTGACTTGGGTTCTCATGTACAACTCACAGAACATTATAGGCTCTTCGCAGCTGGAATTCTGTTGCGCGTGACCAGTATGGAGAAGCAAATTGCTAACGTGGCACAAACCGACAGGGTGCCTGTGCGGGAGTTCAAGATCTTCGGAGCCTAAATAGGGATGCTGCTGTAGTGCTAATCGTGCCGCATGGCCGTGGCATTTGCAATGGAGTCAAATGTTGAAAGCTTTGTGAAACTATTCTTGGTATAATTCCTCCTACGAAGGCAGGATCTGACGACGACCAGTGGGAAGGATGGACGGAACTCTGTTAATTTCATCCGCGGTTGTTGTCTTCTCGGTGGCAAGTCATGGATAGTGGAAACGATATATAAGTCCCCCGCACGACTTCTGTGGCGGTAAGAAACAGCTCGGGTTCGAAGTCTTCATCACTGGCATTCGCGATCGAGGAACGTTCACTCTCGTAGTAACAAACGTCCACACACCATGAGCTATGAGGCCAAAGTAGGTGCCCATCTTTTTTTACCAAGGTCCTTCACTAATGCAGGACGTACTGCATAGGCTGCTTCGTATCGTTACAACCTCAACTACTATGAGTACTATTCAAACTCGGACCTTTCGTCCACTTCATCCGACAGCTTCGAGGACCCACCTAAGAAATGGTGGATGAAATGCTGTTTTTGCCTTTGCTTCAAATGTTGGTGATATGCACGTCCGGTAAGTTTGGGCTCCCGCGAGACTCTTGCACTTGTCCTCATCACAACCACAGCTAAACGGATCATGCACAAAACTTACGCGCAAGGGCCTGCTCACCAGGCCTGATGCCATACCTTCCAGATGTATGAAGGATGAGCACTCCGGGTATTGGATAACTCGGATACTCCAACTAGACCAAAAGCACTGTAACCTTAGCAATGCCCCGCTGTATAATCGCACATACCCAAATATTTCACCTCCAGACGGTGGTGGTTGTAGCCGCATTGATATGGCATTTATCGTGGGATTATGGGCGGCATAAGCGGCCATATCAATTTCATCCGGTGATGTACAGCGATACCCCAGACAGTGGGGAGGAAGCAACCGATTGGACCAGCACGCGATATCGCACAGCATTAGCTACGTGAACATCCGGGTGTGCGGCGTGCAAGATGAATTGGGAGGTGTTTATCGGCAATCCTGGCTGGACCGTCCTTAGCACTCATTAGTTCGTATTGCGTGATGCAACGTACTGCCTTATCTCTCCGTCGATTATGGTCGATGGACCCACTGGTTGTAGAAGGCCGAGGAAGATCACAGAAGGAAAATCAATACTTAGTAGAATGTAATTTTCGCCAATTCTATTATATTCTAGCGGGAGAAGGAAAATCCAAGGTGTAGCGCTACCATTCTCCATCAAATCCAACAAATCCTGCGGAAAGAGTTTAGAATGATGGCCACGAGACACGAACATTTGAAACTATAGACGTACCTGCTAACAGGAACACTGGGAAATACCTCTTCTTCTCCAGCTGAGCGCACCAATTCCATGCACTCGTCAATCGCCCATCGATGCAGCTGCCTGCATCAAAGAAATTGTCTGCACCCGATCCATCAAATCCATGCCGGAAGAAATCGGTGAGAATTTCCAGGATACAATTTTCAGTGGATCCAAACTCGTCATCAATATATGATCGCAAAGCGGGTTTCTCCGCAACAATGGGTATTTGTCGAAGGGTATTACAGATGGGGAGGAGAATACGATAAATTTGGGAATACTTGTCTTCCACGGAAATAAGCAGCAGGGAATCTCAAATTGCAACAAGGCCGCTCACCAATGAACATGAGTGCATTCGGGACGTTGTGGTCACCCATGTGTATAGCCGAGGAGCCAACCCAGGAACCAACACTTTGTTGTGCACGTTGCAGAATAGTATACATCATACGCAGTGTCTTTGGCGCTGCTTGCACACGGTTCAATCCTTGTCCGGTATCTCGGAGCCGATAAGGGACCGTCTCCGATAGCAAGTCCTGTTCCGTCAGTGACCACAGGCGAAACATATCTGGTAAGGGGCCGTTAGCTTCTGCCTTATATGAAATAGGGACCCTTCACCATGCAAGATCTCCCGCCAGAGAGTAAGGCTCTGTAATACGTAGGCGTACTGTTTCGCATGGTCATGGCTGAGTCGTGCGCCGCCTTTTCCGCTGCGAATCGCAAGACTACGTTTCGGATCTTTTGCTTGCGTAGCATGATAGTACTGCTTGAGATACGTGATCATCCGATCGCACGGGTCTCGGTTAGTACGCAAGAAGGCATGATTATCACCAATGCTGTATAGGCACTGACGAACTTGCTCTTGACTCAAGCCTACGCGTTGGTATCGTGCGGACAGCATTTCAATTGCACGTTCCTTGCTTTTGATATCTTTTTGAACATCACGACGCGACCGACCATCGGACTCTATCTCCTTCGTAGCGACGGTAATGAGGTCGTCACGAAGCAGTCCGAGTGCGTCGTGCTCCTCTAACACGGAGTACACTGTTGTTATGGGTTTCACACACGTAAAGTTCAGCATATCTTTCACCTCGGGTGATTGGCTGTCCTGGAAAGAACTTAACAGATTCACCAACTCAGCGCGGATTTCGTCCTAACCTGAAGGAGGTAGATCAACTTTCCATAAGTGGTGCGCATCTTGTCAGGATTCATGATTTTGTGTCGACGCCCTAGTTCGAAGATGTCCTGGTAAAATTCCTCGTTCCTTTGAAAGTCGCGGTCGGTAAACAGCGACTGGCCAAGTTTGTAGTCTGCGGAAAGCACCAGTCCGGATAAAATAGCGCAGAGCTCACGAATCTGGAGCACTATGCGCTTGGCTTTTGAGAGGCCAAATCCAATCGTATCGATCTTGTCGGTATATTCCGATACCTGAAGAGCGGCGTCAAGAAGGCGAAGGTATTTGCGTTCTCCAAGCGACAGCCGAAGCGGAATATACTTGGCACGTTCTACGAACCATTCGCCAACTTTGGAACCAATGGTAGGCTGGGCACCTAAGCCTTCTATCATTGGTGCCGCTGGCAGTCGTGCGCCGATTTCGTCCAGTTCTGCGTCTGAATCGTCTGTCATGTCAACGTCACTTGAGTCGGCCTGGTCGATCATGGATTAGGGATGAAGGCTAGTCTGAGCAATTGCATACCTCTTCGTTTTTGCAGCGTTCGTCATCTGCCGGCACGGATTCTTCATTCCGACTCGGAGGATGAGGCTTGGGTGGCTTCGCGATAATGGGCTTGGCAGCGTGTTTCTTTCTCATGCCCTTCCTGTGTTGTGCAGCGTAGCAGACCTCACAATAGTCGTCCTGGCATTCGTTACATCGGAGTTGAGCGGGTTGGTCTTTGACACCAAAACGTGGCAGGCATGGGTCAGGTCGACTGAAGGTTGAATATGGCTACGATGTAATGCTCACCCTCGCACTCCACACAGTATCCATCGACGGTAGGTCTGTTAACAGATTCCTCGTCCCAGCCCTTCGCAGTAGATCCAGAATCGAGTTCCTGCTGCTTGAGGCCCGGGTGTTCCAATGCGTCATGATCATCCCCAAGGATGTTTTCAAGCGAGAATTTGATGCTCTCCCGAACTTCAGGTTGCTGGGAAGCATCTTCTTCGGGCGTCATGACAGAGGACGGACTAACTCCGGCTGTCTTTTTTTTTGCTTTGGCTCTTGATGTGTCGAATTCACTGAATTTTGATATACTTCAAGCCACAACAGAATTTCTGTGAGGACGTAATATGGTAGCGAGCTTGAAAAGACTTGTAGATGGACTGATTCAAGTCGTGTCTCTGCCCGAGACCTGAGCGCACTGCGTGGGCGAAACGTTTTATTCAACCCTGTACGCGTCCGCCGGCAATCTAAAGTCGAACACATCCGTACTAATCGCCGAGGACCAATTAAAGCCATTTCCGAACACATAACATATCACAGCTGTACAACTGACATCATGGACATCGAGTATTCGCCATGAGTGCTCGATATTTACTGAACCTATCTTTTCCAACGAGAGTTGGGCGTTGCGGGACTACGCCTGGCATACGCTGACGACCAAACTCAGTAACAAGCTATATACAGCCCAAGTGATCAAATGAATGAACAGAAGAAATGATAGCAAATGAAGCGGGCCAGTGCCTTTGCACCCCAGGCCAAAGACTTGTCTGCGAGTTATTATCAAAGTGGAGCCAGATTCCCTTTGCAGTCTATGTACGGCTTGAGCCTTATTGTATGGTTCCACCAGAAGTAGGTGACACTGGCGTCAATGA
>JADGIP010000180.1:0-30840 GCA_016618355.2 Astraeus odoratus | reverse complement strand
TAACACCTGATCTCGCGATCTAATGTATTTTGCGGACGGTCTTGAACGCGACTTCATGGTGCCAATAATATGCCAACTCGTACATTGTAAGGCCGGACGCACGAATGCACCCTTTCTCCGTCTATTGTAGTTGTTAATACGTATGGTATCCCCAATCTCCAGCAGCAGCCCACGGCTTGGAACTCCTCAGGACATTACGTACATCAATGACTACATGATATGCAAGTGAAGATACATGTCAGAAGGGCGCGAAGCACGCCTCACATAGGGCGGGCCAGTAACCCAACCCACAGAGCATGCATTATGACCCCTCATTTCCGACCTGGAAAGCGGTCTCGGTCGCGCCATTTAGCGGGATTAGCGTAGGGAAGGAAACTGCCCGCCTGGTAAAAAGGACCGTATGTAAGATGAAAGAAAGAGAGAGAGAGACTCTGTTGCGATCAATTTATATGAAATGCACTCTATCAGCTGCTTAGGGCCGGTCAGCAGAACACCACCAGTTATCCCATGGAATTTCTGGAACGTCTGACAGTTTCATTAAACACACACGTAACGTATAGCTGACATTGATAAACATGATCCCAAGAAAGAAGAGGGTCTCCCCTTCGCCACCCTGATAGCTAAGCCGGCGCTTTCAGCAGGTAGGTCATCCTCTCGTGTCATCCTAGCAAGCCTGTCTCACGCGGAGGGTACTTTCAACTCGTCACAGGCGGCCTGCACTCACCGAGACTCCCTTGCACCCAACCTCCGCCATAGAGCTGTCCTTGGTCAAGTCTAGTGATGCAGGCCCCACAGTCGGCCATCCCCGACTTCTACTACGCACTCTTTGCGTTCTACGAGCCCGCATTGACCATACTGGGCTTCATAGGTACTCTATATGATCCGGAAACGGTGATTGGCCTTATTATCCCATATGTCAGGACACATTTGTCTCATGGACTCCCAGACCCACAACACTCAAGCGCCTTGGCCAGTTGACAGCCCACCACCCACCACCATCCCGAGGGCCTCCGTCGTGTCCGTCATTCAACTTGCCCATGTCTGCGCCCTCATGGGCGTTGTCAACTTCTTCGTACTGACAGCCGTTCGAAGACACCTGGCTACCCAGCTTGTTGTACAGGAGAAGATAGTCCGCGCGCTGATGATTCCGCTTCTTATTGGGGATATAGTACACCTCTACGTCACACTCTGGGCGTTGGGAGATGACAGATGGGACGTTGCACGTTGGAGTCCCATGCTTTGGACCACAGTGATAATTGGACTGACCTTGATGATACCCCGGATTATGTGGCACCTTGGGTTATGGAGATATGTGGACACTAGAGACAATGTCCCAGTACAGGAACAGGTCGTTTTACATGAGAAGTAAGATGGATCAATAGTACGAACTAACAAATGATTTATTTCTTTCTGCGATTATTACCAGCAAGGCGTCATCCTTTTCGTTACACTTACATACCTAACATGCCAATGTACACCGGGTATATAGACTGCTACTTCTGCCCCCCACTACGCAACACCGATCCTCGCGCCATAAATCAATATGGGCTATTCACGATGCTAGATCGGCTGTATTGGCCAGCCATAGGAGTGACAAGAGATGCCCTCGTGGGTCGCTTCAGATTCTTCTTGTTTATCGCCAACACATTGTTCTCCAACGCCACGATCTACAGAAAGATGCATTCAGTCGGCAGTCGGATTACCGCGGAGAGTACTCACAATCTCCTTATCATCACCGAACTTGAAGTTGTCCTGTACCACATTGTCTTCGTACTTCTTGATTTCGTACTTGTCAAGTTGGCCCTTTTTCACTTTGGCAAAGTCCCAGGCGATGACATATTGGCCAGTCGAGGTGACAATCGCGTTCTCTACTTGCCCTGCGCCTTGGTTGAACCTGCAAGGGGCACTTGTGTCAAGAAGTACACGGGACCTATATAGCAAGGAAGCATACCGAGCAGGTGAGAAGTTAATCTCGTGGTTCATGTAGGCAACGTGCTCGGCACGAAGTTGCAAACGCCGTGGCATTGGTTTGGCATTTGCAGGGAAGCTCCGATCGAAACCAAGAGATCCAGCGTACCGCCCCTCCCCGATCAAGGTATCAATCAGGAGAAGGTATGTCTTGGTGGTCGCTACGATCCACCGTCCGTCGGCTGTGACATCAATGCCGATAATTGGGTCACCGAGAGGTGGCAGTGCTGTCTTCGCGTTCTTCCCAATGGAGTCGAAGAGTCTGATGTCTCCCTTCGCACTGGCCACGGCCAACTTACCACTTTCGGTCGTGGCCACGCCGGAGAACTTGTTTTTGCTGACGTACTGCTTATACTGGCTATCGACCATCTTATGACCGGATACACGAGGGTCTATCCGGAAGAGGGCGTTGTGCGAAGCACCTACGAGCGTTTGTTCCGGTGTCATTTGTGCGAATTTGCTGTCCGGTGCGATATGGTCGACAGTCACATCCTCATGGATCTTCCATTCTTCCACAACTTTGCCACGTTCAATATCCATGTTGTACAGGCAATGAGGTTCGGTGGGATTCATCAAGACCATTTTCGAGTCTTGGTTGTGCAGCATTACCTTAAGGACTCTACCATCAAAAGAACTGCCAATACATAAAAAAATGACCAAATACCTCCCGGGGTTTGAACTCCCTACCCTTTGGGGTGGAGATCTTGCTAATGGTCGCATAATACTTGACTTGGTTATGGCCAGAATGAGAAAACACGCCAATATTGTTCCCTCGGACAACATAAGAGCGGTCTCCTTTATATCCCACTGTTAACTGCGAGTTCCGCTCGCCTTGGAGTTGTGGTGACGTAGTCTCTTCTTCGTCCTCTTCGTCCTCGCTTGGTTCTTTCTGGAAATTAGCACAAGCAGGTAAGTGAAAACGTGGTGGACGTGCCCTCCTCAGGGTCAAGCTCAGACAGGACTTCTTCCTCATCTTCTTCTTCGGTCTGCACGTCCCGCATTTCTACGTCTTCATTGGTAGCACTGATTACATACGCTTGTTCGTCAGGCTTTCTGTCCAGTGAGTTGCTTGACAAGGAGCACATCAGTTTCATGGGCATACCTTGATTTTATCGAAGGGCGTGCGCTGAAGGGTCTCCCATGATGCTCTGGCAAACGCAGCTTTGAAGTTTTCGTAGGCATCATCTGATATGAACTGGAATGCCCAACTTCCATATGTCCCGTCCAAGTAGTAGTTCCAGGTAAGAGATTGTGTCTTAGGCGACCACCGAGGGTTCATATCCGACGCAATTTTGTGTACAAGGATATCACCCTCTTCGTTTGTTGCCGTCAGCCAATAATTGTAGTCGCCAGCGGTGCGTTCGACAATTTTGGCTTGTAAGATGCCATCATGAGCATTGACAAACCCGTCCATTTCGACGTCCCACACAAAGAGTTGGGCGTCCTCTTCGGCAGCAGTAGCGGCGTACGTTGATATAGCTTTACTTTTGGCAGGACTCGACTTCGCCGCCTTCTTGCGTGAAGGACTAGATGGAGTACTAGATTCAACCGGTGACCTGTTGTCGGACACCGCTTGAACGATTTTCTTGTTCGCCTTCGATCCCTTTAGAGCTGGAGGCCTACAGGAGTTCCGTGATAATTATCTGAGAAGTATACAAGGCAACTCACTTCCAAATGAATTGTGAAAGATCCTGGTCACGAATACTATCCGCGTTTGCCTTATACTTCCTTTCGTACATGGCGCGATACATGCATGTCTCGAAGAAGGCCCTCGTCGGTTCATTGGTCTCCTCTGTCATGACAAATTCATATAATTCGTCTACGTCACCATCGAGATCGCGCCAAACGAAGGTGGCCTGGTTGTCTGTTTCTCCAAACCCGGGCCGGAACTCGAGCTCCTCGCTGATAAGGAACACCCTTTCTTCGTCCGCTACAAAAGAATCTAAGGTATATCATGCTAGATTATCTGGAGAAAGACGAACTTTCATCTTCGTCTTCCAATAACTCCTGGTCGCCTTCTTCATACACCCGCGTGATTACGAGCTGAAAGTTGTGGTCTAGAGAGGGCACTCGACGGATAGTGGCGATCGCTTCGTTGTAGCTGAAAAGGACATGAACACGAAAACAAGACTGATTAAAGATCATACACACATGCACTCCCTAGAAGACCGAATGTTTCCAGGTCTTACCAGGTGCAGTTGACCGGACTCGATCTTGACCACTTCAGCGGCGTTGGGATCCTCTGTGACAGCAATTTAGATCGCCAAATACAGACAAAGAAAACGTTGGACATACGCCAGACCCTTCCTAGCACTTGGGTGATATGTATGAGAACGAAGACCGTGAATGATTGATCTTATCGAGACTCACGACTCCTGAAGATGTTCATTGTGGCAGAGAGACTTTTGAGTTATGCGAAGTGCTGTGACGTGTCGCGTTATGGGTACGTCACATCTCCATTTACCAAATATGGAAAGCGTTGGAGAAAAATATAGTTGCGAACAGCCCAGGTAATGAAATGTCAAAACCAAAGAAGCTGCACAGGATTCTCTTAGATTCTTGCCCTGCTGAGGTGATACATTGATCCATCAACGAAACTTTTCAATTCGAGCCATACCAGCCAAGGCTGCCTGGAATAGCAGAAATAACCGCAAGATCTCAGCGCTCAGTGGTCGATAAGTGCTATCCAGCTACCCCTGTCTACTAGCATGGTTGTTCAATATTCAATCATTGGGGTAGCTTAAAGTTGGCGCCCACGCCTATTAGGCCCTAGCTACTGCAATTCTGGGCAAAATTTGGCGCAGCAAAAACATTGTGGGAATAAAGTCGGAGTAGACGTATTTTGACGGTCTGAGACCAAATTAGGTCAGTTTTGGCCCCTAAACTTTGCTTAGGCATTTATTTATCCGCAACTATATTCAGCGTTCAATTCCGCTTTTCCAAGACAAGAGCCCATCAAGTGCGTTTCCCTCGTGTGCACCCATACTAATTCAAATCCATAATATCACGCAGGCAACATGGCTACTGGAACTGCACCATCAACACCTACTTTGCGGAACCGTCCAGCAGCGGTCAGTAATGAAGTTCCTCTAATCTTCTGTGTAGTATGCTTAAACCTTCAACTTGATAGCACGGTGGTAGTTCACCTACATCAACTACGATGTCAGACTCTGTCAGCTTTCACCCAGCAGAAGAGCCTCCGTCACTAGCGTTGCTTCGTGGCCAGACCCATGGTTTCCCTGGCTCCCGCAAAACAATCATACGTGCAGATCCCTCGCTACTTACGTGCTTCGATGTTACCGACAAGCAACTGTATGACTTATGGGCTCCAAAGAACTGAGCTCCCTTGTCGTGCATATCTTCAGCCGTTCGAGAATAATCTGTACCTGTGATAGTGACTGGCAAGCGCACCCTCACCTCCTAGATTATGTGAAATGAACCTTTTCAGTCCCACTCTAGGAAACCTATTGCGTTCCAGATACCCCGATTGGTCAACGTGTTTGGCTAGAAGCTACCTATGCTGCAGACGCCACGTTTTGTAACTGCGCAGAGGAGATATACTTTGCTCAGGTTAGCGGTTTTGGTTAGATTTATACCGTTATCCTTGTGATACATAATACGAGCGTCTCCACCTCTGGTGGGCATCAACTAACCACCCCTGCTGGGTTTCCATACCAGGTCAGATGGTCCCTGCTACCGGGGTAGTAGACAGTGGAGTCCACATGCGGTAGCCGTGGCCATTTCATCAAGAAACGACTGACGGGGGTCTCTATCTTCGATCGGATAGCTGAGGTCGCCGGCGATGAAATAGTTTAGTCGACTATCTTCGGCTGCTTCCCGAGTATGAATTGCATGTTCTCAAACCAAAAAGTGATGTAAACGTCCTAGTCCCCATATGGCGCCTTTTTGTCGGCATTCTGCGTCTTCATAAACCGAGGTTATTCTGATCACACAGCGATTATGTGCTTTCACCTACCTACCTACGACCATGCTGCCGAACAACAACATACAATCCTTCTTACTATGCATGCTCTGTCTCGGGACGTTGACCATGGCCCAAAATTCTACCGTCTCACCGCCTACTAATCCATTCCTTGACCCCAAGAATGACCCTTACAACCCATTGAGGTACATTGTCTCAAATACTCTAACCATAGCCGCAATTTGTGCGTGCTTGTTGTTGGCCATCTTAGAGTCCTATCAAATCTAAGTTGCCACTTAGCTGTGGTACTCATTACTGCACTTATACACACATTCTGGCTAGTTCGCTACCATACAAAATGGATGCTTGTCCTAGTCATTGGGGAATTTTGTGAGTATTACAATTCCTTGTCCTCATCACCCATGTTTGTAACGACTTGTAGGTTACGCTATTGGATTCGGCTGCCGATTCGCGTTACACGCCCAGCCAGACTCCAGTGGGATTTACATTGCCGAGTACTTGTTCATCGTTCTGCCGGTAAGTGTACATGTATATACATCAGTTAGTCAGCTGTACTAAGCCCCACGGAGGCTTGCGCTTTCATTGCAGCCGATTATATCCTGTTCACCCACCTTGTGAAAAGTTTATCATGTGATGAGTATGTTCCAATACCCGTCAACGGAGTCGCAATTATCTTTGTGACTTCGGATATCACGACGTTCATTATTCAGGTAATTTGCCGACTTGCTAGTACACCATTTTCCGTGTCTCAGCCACTTAATGTAGGGCGTTGGTGGAGGCTCTACTATGTCGAAAGATCCAAATGTCGTGCTGACTGCTTCACGTGTGAGTGCCCTACTGCGCAAGCTGCTGGGGGATCATTGATGTACATCTCTGCACTGCAAGGTCTTCTTAGCTGGTCTCACCCTGCAATTAGCATCTTTTCTGGTCTTCACTGGCATATATGCCCGTTTCCTCTACAAAGTCTATCGTTTAAGACCTGATGTTTGGGGTCGTGACCAAGGCAAACCTTGGCATAGGGATTGGCGAACTCTGGCTGGTGCTCTTACTGTCAGCTGTACTGGTATACTGGTATGTAACATTTTCTTGCAATCTAGGTGTCACTACATATCGGACTTGTAGGTTCGTTCAGCGTATCGTGTAGCCGAACTCTCGTATGGTTTTCTAGGTTTCCTCGCCACGACAGAAGCATACTTTTATCTTCTTGATACACTCCCTCTCGTTGTGGCTAACCTGGCATATGTGCCTTGTTGGCCAGGGAGGTTCATCCCAAAAGATATGGCTGACCATGATGTCGAAGAGAAAGCTCCCTCCAACCCATCCACGACATCGGCCCTTATATCTTAAATGACAATTACGTCGATTCGATTCTATGCTGTGTTTCCTATTGTCCAGCACATTTCATTTACTCTCCTTTGTTGTGCTTGAGTGCGTTTCTCGGCTTTGCACTGGAGTATCGTTCGGGTCAGTACTAGTATGAAATCGAACAGAGGGATAAAGTCTATATTCGTATAGCATGGTGATGTTATATACGGCTGCCAGATAAGCAGAGGATGCCGAGTGCAGATGGAACGAAAGCCAGGTTTTGTGGAAATCGGTAAAAACCCTTCTAACTGTCACACTGCATGATTACACCTACCACCACGGCAGGCATTCAGAACAAGTATGTAGCACTCCATTGCAATGGCAAGTCCTTCGCAAAGGAATTGATATGCTCATAACTGGTAGGTAGCATGCAAGCTCAAGCTATCTCAAAGAGGATACTAACTAACTTGTGATGTGTCAAAGGTAAGAGCATATGATGAGAGAGCCTTGTAAGCTCTGCCGTACGATACACTAAACGAACCTGAGTGTCGAAAAAATATGTATGGTGGAGGAAATCCCTGCAGGTCAAAGTGCGTAGAAATCCAGGAGAAACTCGGTTTTTAGAGTTGAACCTCCTCTAGCGGGGTGAAATGCGATGCCAAAGAGGAAGTATTAGCAATGGTAAGTCACCTTGATTGCGAGAGTCGTGTATCATAGAAATGAGTGTGACCCGACGGGGAAGGAGACCTAATGGTTACAAATCAGAAACTTCGCCAGACAGGAGAACACGTAGTCTGCGTAAGCCTTCAGCAGAGCCAGTACGGTACATACCTGACATACCCCCACACCTACAGACAGCACCACGACAGTGTAGATCCTACCAGTGTCCGGATGAGCATGCAGCACAGATCGAAGGTCAAATCCGAAGGTGTAGTTTACAGGCCATCAAAGGCGGCGCTAGGAAGATCGGCTCCGAGCAGTGACAGTACTCATTCATGAGTGAAAGCATCTATGCCGTACCCCCATCAAAATGACAGGAATGCACTTGTGGGTGTGGTAACGGTCACGACCACTGTGCAACAACTGCACGAATGGGTACACCCACAGATGACAATAGTAGTGAGGTTACCCGAAACTAGCATGCCAGCTGATCGTAACAGTCGTTCTTGAAGTCGAGGAACGCTCAGGCAGACAGTATGCAAATCGAACCTGGCCCCCCGATCAACATCCTAGTAAGACGGATTGATGAGGTGAAGCCATCCAGTACTGGTGTGAAAACGAGAGCCAATAACAGAAACACGGCGTAGACGGAACTGATGCGGTGAGGCACGCTCCCATTAATCTTGTTCTATCTGACCTCTTTGAGACCGCACAGAAGACTGAACCGACCAGCCTTCCCCCGTCGCATTGCAGCCATTAACCCTCTCCAGCGCGTAAGGATCAGAGCCGTCGAACGTGTCTATAGCATGGTCTTCCCTGTGGATCAAGAGCGGTCCAATTGAGTGGCGTGACATGGTTGGCCCGGGTAATTATTATTTGACGATAGGGTCTGTGTTTGACATTACTTATTATGGATTTTGCGGCAGCCAATGCGACAACGGTTCCGGCCTAAAATGATGTCGCCGGGCCACTCTCTTGCTTGGCGAAGGCCAGCATGCCAAACATCACGGGTTCACCGCAATTCGTGATGACTGGTCTATAGTGGTGAGATCTCAAACTACCGGTGTGAGCGTGAGCAGTATCTCACTTTGCAACAGACCTAGGGGAATTGGTCCGAGTTATTACATAATTATATTCTGTTCAAGTTGATCATCGACGGGGGCAATCGTAAGCTGATAGGCTTCACAAAAGATGAAGTTATCGTCATCGCGACTCCCATAAAAGTTCGACGAACCCTTCTTGGCCGGAAGTCACAAATCCACTGCAAGGATGGGTAATACTTCCAGGCACCGCTCGCAACGTCCATGTAGCATTTTAATTTGGGTGCGTACATTTGTCGGCCACTACACACACGTCCTCTAGTTGCCATCTTTGGTGGGAGCGGCAATGACGCTCGTTCGACGACTTATGGCATCTCTCAGCCATCATGTTACAAATACCCCCTGTCGTCTGCGTGTGTCACCAGGTGCAAAATCAATACGGTGGCAATTTCCTTGATATCGGACAACTTGTTTCCGCTCCTCTGGATCATTGTCCGATTGATTACGTGTTCCTTCTTGCTGCGTTGGGGGATAGGTGACCGCACTCGCCGTCAGTGACCCTGGCAATTGTTGTTATGTCTGTTTCTCGTGCCAGGGTTATTGCTACGGGACGGGTGAGCCACTAACCTACAGAAGTAATCCGCTATGGAGATTTGTGCACTTTAGCATTCCAGGCGGTATCCGTGGCGGGTGTGCCGGACAAAACGGCAGCCCCACTGCCTTGCTTGCGCAGCATCTCATGCTGTGTCTAGGGGGTTGATCGACTGCGAACATAAGGATAACCCTTCCGACGGAACGCTCATGTCACCGTCATGCTTGTCCCAACGGCATGCATTCCCCCACCTACTGTCGCGGCCAAGATATAAATACAAGCTCATCCCACCGCCGTGGGCGCCGCTTTCCGCATTGTTGACATGGCTGCATTCCTGATGGACATCAGGCGAGGTTTCTTTGCCCTCTCACTCATCTGCCTAGGAGCATTGTGCGACGCGAGGAACGTCCCCGTTACGCCGTCCGCCAGGCAATATCTCCACCCCAGGGATGACCCCAATAACCCTCTGGGGTACATTGCTTCAAATAATTTAACTGCCATTGCTCTCGGTACGTGTACTCTATTCTCTCGTTTGTTCCTGACTCGATTAACCTGGTGTGAAGCGATCGTTCTCGTTATCACGCTCATACACACTTTCTGGTTATTCCGTTACCGAACAAAATGGATGCTTACCCTGGTCATTGGCGAATATTGTGAGTGACCGCAACCTTTCCTCTTGTAAATATGAAACAGTTTGCAGGTTATGCTATTGGATTCGGCCTCCGATTCCTGGTGCATTCCAACCCTGATTCAACCGGGGTATATATTGCCGAGGATTTGTTTATCGTACTATCTGTAAGTGTACAGTGGCTTGGTCAGTTTATCGTGCTAATTGCCGCAAGCCTTGCGCTTTCCTTGCCGCTGATTATATCCTGCTTGGTCGCCTGGCGAGATTTTTGTCTTGCGGCGAATACATTCCCCTGCCTGTCAATAAAATCGCACGAATTTTTGTGATTTCGGATATAACTACATTCCTCATCCAGGTATTGTTTTACCAAGTGCCTTTGGGTGAAGTCTCATCCTCGTACAGGCAGCAGGTGGATGTCTGAGTATATCTCAGAACGCGAACACGGCCTTGGCTGGTTCACACGTGGGTCCCTTCTGTACGAGCCACGATCATTTGATTGATTTCCGGCGCTGTTCTGTAGATCTTTTTGGCTGGTCTCGTCCTGCAATTGACGTCTTTCTTCGTCTTCACTAGCATCTATATCCGTTTCCTCTACAAGATATATACCCTTAGTCCGGAAATATGGAAACATGAGCAGGGAAAGCCCTGGCACAGGGACTGGCGGGTATTGGCTGCTGCTCTCTCCGTCAGCTCTGTCGGTATTCTGGTGCGCCGTGTCCCCCTCTCCAGCTACGGCATATTCACGCCAATGTTGCAGGTCCGTTCAGGATACCGTGTAGCAGAACTCTCATATGGCTACCGAGGCTTCCTATCCACAACAGAAGCATACTTTTATTTATTAGATACTCTTCCCCTTGTCATCGCGAATTCAGCTTATGTCCTTTGCTGGCCAGGACGCTACATCCCCAACGATTCGAAACTAGGCGATGAGGAAAAATTGTCTTCGTAACTGATCTACCATCACGATGCGCTCTTGTCAACTATTCGGTGACTTGTTCTATCGTAGAGAATGGACGTTCCGGACATTGTAATAGATACTAGTTATTACGCATACTACCTGTTTTGATAAATTGTCTCATTGTTGATTTTCCAGTACATCTACAGACGGGAGACAACAGCACTAATCGACAGCACGGGATGAAGCTCCATGAGAGATATGCAAGACCGTTTCGTCTCATCCGTAACGATGGCGTAAATTATATCTTTTCCAGCAGGTATCACCGAAGCGTGGGGTGACACGTGGAGTCCTGAGGCACCAAGTGACTTCATAATGCCAAGTTCTGGCTTGTTACAATTGTCTATTAGGAACGGGAGCAAAAATTAATATGTAGGGTAGCATCAGAAATACAGCACCGACGATGCACAGAACAAACACAATCCTCTGGTGCGCCTTGCTCAGAGATCCTTCAGGAAAGCTGCCAATCCCCCTTGATTGACATGGTTTTTCTGCGCCTTCCTAGCCTGCTCACGACGTCGCTCACGCGCAAGCATATCTTGTAGTGTAGTCTTCCTGGAATCATTTTTCTTGGATTTTGGTTGTACTGACTGCGTTGTGGAGGGCGGGACTGAGGGGCCAGGGGCAGGCGCGGATACGGGTGTAGATGTAGGTGCAAGCATTGGTTCGGAGGTAGTTGGGGGGCTTCCTTGGGACGGAGGATGAGACCTCAATCTCGATATCTCTGCTCCTGGGCTCTCTGTATCCTTCTCCACCAAGGGTACCGTGGCTGGTAGGCTTGGTGAGGTTGTGTAGGTAGAGACGATGGGGACATCATCAGTGAATCCGCAAGCACGACATGTCCTGCGATAGACCCTTCGGGAGAGGGAAGGCGTTTTTGCTTGCTTCCTCTTCCTCTTCCGTCTCATGAGAAGGGTTGAGCTCTGCCCGTCAAATAGGTATGTCCCGCATCCTTTACAGTGAGTAGGGTCTAGGATATCCGCCGTGTCAGGATGAAGATTTTGAAAACGAGTAGCGTGCAAAGCTGCTAGAGATGGGGAGACGGAGAGCAAGACATAAGGCAGGCTCAGTCGATATTTTTCTGTCGCATAAGCACTCTCCGAGGACGATGTCATGTAAATGTTGCAGAGAGACTTCCAAGTTAGACTCATCAGACTTGGCAGCTGGTGGCTATGCCAGGTTTTTCCATTCACCAGACAGCAAGTTAGTCTACATTACCCCTCTCCGTTAGCATTCATCCATGGCGAAGTCGCTACGGTCTAAAACGAAACGCGCTTTCCGCGCAAAGAAACGTGAATCAGGCGTATATGCTGCGACTGAGGCTGCTCGCCTTCATCGATTAAATGCGAAGCTTGCTACTACCATTAGCAAACGCACGGATGATGGAGATGGTACTGGCGAAGATCAATTTGAGGCTCAAGGTTGGAGTTCCTTACTCATGTTAAAAGCCCTTGTACATCGCCCCTTCGTTGGGCCATGTCTCTTCAGCCGCGAAGGGCGAGTCAAGGCACTCCCCGTTTTGAGGACATCCAATGACACATATCTCACAGATAACGGTCAAGCGTCTGCGGAACTCCCTGAAGGTTTGTCGCCGATTATTTCGTCCTTCAATTCTCTTCACTCTATCTACACTGCCAGGTGCCATGGTTCTGGACGAGCCAGCACAGAAAACGCCCACCTCAACCTCTACCCACATTTCGACACACGGGCCCCGTGGTTCGCGACGGGAAGAGTGGAGAAAATCAAAGGGGATGGACGCTATACCCAAGCGCAAGGGCATGAATCGTCAGGGAGGACTAGCAGCACGCAGGAGAGCGGGGAGGCCTTCGCGACGGAGATGATATACCAGGAGACGGCATCATCATCAGGTTATATCGTAGCACGTCAGTCTCACATATTAACAAAAAGCACACCCCGGTGCAGTGTAAAGTTTCCCTACGTCCTATTCCAGAACATGTCCCGACGTTACATCGGTGATCGGAATTACTCGTTTTCTTGACACGACCGCGAGGTTTTTATCCAGGATCCATTGCAGAGGTCTCAGGGACAGGGGCATCTACACTGCAGGCAATGTATGAAGAGGCTGCGTCGATGCGAGATAACAGGATAAATACAATCAACTACTACACCATACAACCACTTTCCCGTCCGCTCCCGCACTCACGAGCCACGGTTGCCTATTCACCCATTTGACCTGCAAGACACCAAGCCCGTCACTAACGCTATGGCCACGTAGAATCTTAAGAGGCACGATCAGTGGATCCGTCATAAGGTCGTTATATACTCTACTGTGGAAGACCTGGATGGAGCCATCATCTGACGAAGAGGCAAAAAGGGGGTATGTAGGGTGGAAGTGCAAGGACCGAATTGCTCGCGTATGGTACCTGAGTGGCGCAACGTTAGCATGCTGTTATTGCGATCAGTCATGCAGCGCACCGTAAAACTTTGTATGGCTTTTCGCTCAGCTCCAGATCGAACCAACATAGTTTCTTGTCGTAGCCACCAACTATGATATGATCCCCAGAAGGATGGATGTCCATGGATGATATCCACCTTATGCCAGGCATAAGTGTTTTTATCAGCTTCTGTTCCATTAGATTATACAACCGCACATAACGTTGCGTCTGGGTCGCATGCAGATCCTTAGACATGTTGAGCATCAAAACGTAGGTGAACTTACTGCAACGAAGAAATGCGGCTTGATTGGGTGGAACAAAACGAGTTGGATAGCACCCTTGATTTTTTTGAAAGGGGCTTGGGAATGTCTTCGAGATACCTGATGAATCCATACACTGCTTTGGCTCTCACTGCTGGCTGCATTTGCAGAATAATCGTAAAAAAAAGGCATAGACAATGCTATCGAAAAAAAAGACACGCACACACCGACGCTAGGTAATCTCCTTTGCGATGCCATGTTATTTGCTTTGGTAGACCCGTTGCAGCCGGAAGGGATACAGTTAAAACGACACCGTCTTCTACCCTAGAAGTTGATGACCACTTGATGGACGATGCCGTGGAAGGAGGAAGGGTGGCAGGAGAAAGCGTATTTTGCGTAGACTGTAAGACAGCAGCGGGAAGATTTGGTGGTATTATAAAGTGCAACTTGTCTTCCCTAGAACCACTGGTTAAATTTACGCCATAAATTATCCGATAGTTCGATACGTACACCCCAGCGACCAGATAGCTGACGTCCGTCCGGGGACACCATTCCAACGCTCCGATCTTGCCGTCCAACGTCCAGCGCTTCACCTCACGGCCCACTATAACCTCCCATATACTGACGACACCACCTTCGTCACCGCTGGCCACCCATGCACCATCTGGGCTGACACTCAGACATCTCACTCTTCCATGATGATGCATGACCTTGAGAGATTGGTATGTAGGGAATGGTCGTAAGCTACTTGGACTCGGGAGCTTGGGTAATAGGCTGTTAGGATCGATGTTGAGTTTCTTGCGCTGCACACGTGGCGCAAGATATAAGTCAAGCTGTCGATTGAAGCGTTGGTTGATAAATCGGTCATATGCAGGCACCAGCCGTAGGGCTGAGTATTTTTGAGGAATGAAGTCGCGCTCGCGGTCTTCTGGGTCAGTGTTCTCCCACTGTTTGCGCTCTG
This sequence comes from Astraeus odoratus, assembly GCA_016618355.2. Classification (NCBI taxonomy): domain Eukaryota; kingdom Fungi; phylum Basidiomycota; class Agaricomycetes; order Boletales; family Astraeaceae; genus Astraeus; species Astraeus odoratus. The sequence goes on along the minus strand of JADGIP010000180.1, from coordinate 16,132 downwards.
CCTCTGTGGGGAGGTATTCTTCTGGCGGGTTATAGGACTCCTCGTGGGTAGGTAACGGCGGCTTCGGTGCGGGAAGAGGGGGTGGTTGGTTCGAGGGGGGTTCGTTCCAGATGGCATAGAATTGTGGCTTGTCATCGGCAGTCTTGGGCTTGGAGCCTACAATGCGACCCTGCCGTATTGCACGGACAATTTTCATGACCTACGATGATTTAATGAGCATTCAGAACCGTAATTGGTTGGTTGGTGGAGGTACTTTTTGTTTTTCCCATTTACTGGGAAGCCACCTGCGCTTGGGTTCAGGTGCTGCAGACAGCGGCATTACTTCCTCCTTTCCCTTGCCCGTGAACCACTCTATCGTGGGCTCATACGGGTCATACCCAGCATCGGGATTCTCTCCCAGCTGCAGTCTGCGAATGATATCCAGCTCTTCTGCCGTCAACGGCCTGTCCATCTGCATATTCTTGTCGTACGCGGAGGTCCTTCCAAGGCTTTAGGTCAACAATTCGATCTAACGAAAGAACGGACATACCAAGAGGTTGGGTCTTCCACTGTCGCAAGGAATTTGTCCAATTCATCTCCCTTGGCTGGCCGGAGGATGCGTTTTCCGTTGATGTCATAGCCTATATGCGGGAGGTCATCGTACCAGTGTAAAGGGACATTGCCAATACGATTAGGATCCTGCGCAGAGGCCATAGTGAGCAGGAGGCGCGCGCATATGGGGCGGGAGAGCACCTACCTCTTCAGTAGAGGAATCCGAGTCGTAGTCTGGTTCGATCTCTGGGTATACGCGTCTCGGCTGACCCGTAATACGGGACACGATAGATTTTGCATTGGGGAATATGTGGACGCCTGAGTCTGAGTCTTGTCCTTCCTCTTCCTCTTCCTCTTCCTCTTCCTCGCTCTCGTTCTTCTCATCCTCATCGCTGTTACCATCCACCTCGTCCTCGTCTGTCTCTTCTTCCTCATCGTCCTCCGGGTTTTCCTGCTCACTGTCACTGCTTGCGTCGATCTCGGGAAACTCTTCAGCCTCCTCGTCGTCAGTAGCTCCCCCACTCTCCACGTCGCTCTCGTTATCCCCCTCGTCGTCGCTCATCTCCAAGTTTACCGCGTCACTGAAAGCGGCTTTTGGTTCAGCTTCTACCTCCGGCTCCTTCCTCTTCCTGCGTCCCGATCCATGTTCTGCTATCGCCATCTGAACAGGTCAATGCAGCCCGTCACGTATCATAAGGTGTTTGGATGAAAAGAAAAGGAAAAAAAAAAAAACCTAAAGCCCATTACATCAGCATAGGGGTATTCTTTGAGAACTCAATCAAAGCCGAGAATTCTAGTATGCACATGCAATTAGATCGATATTCATGGCAAAAGTCGTAAGACATATGGAATGAAGCGACAAGAAGCGTTCTTTTCGTACAGGCCAAGGAAGATCAACTTCCCGTTCTCATTACACCGACCGCGTAAGGCTTCAGCTACGTAAAGGTACGGCTAGGTGAAAGAACAGATACGAAGCATATAGGCGACTGCAATGTTAGCATTCGACACAAAGCTGGGCACGCGGGTCCGTAGGAATATGGATGGAAGTGAAGTCTGGTCAAGCGGAGTAAACGGTAAAGAAGGGCAAAAGGCTGGAAGCCTGGCGATGACACTGAGACCAACATTTCGTGTCATTCGTCAAACTGTTTCTGCACCTGCAGTCAAGACGCCAGACACGTGGTTGGTTTGAGTCAGAAAGGAGTGGAATGAATTGACAGCATGCGGAAATAGTAGGGACGCTTTCAGAACACTTCGATCGATTCACGGCGCTCCCGTGCATCCATGAGAACATTGAGTCCACCGATGGCCTTGCGCCTGATCCTGCTTGCAAAGTTCTTCGGACCAAGCTCATCGGCGCCCGAAGGAGGGCCGCGGGGTTGCCTAACTGGTTGGCTGACCATCCTCGAGGGTAACGCCGAAGGAACGCTGGAAGGTGCGGGACGACCAACCCCAAGACCTTCGTACAACTTCTTGGCAGCCTCCTCGCGAGGAGAAAGTGGTGCTGTGTCATGGAAAGATAACGGCGTGACTGGGATTGACAGAGAGGCTGAACTTGCAGACGATACGGCGTCATCATGATCCTCAAACGCAATGATCGGGATGCTGCGGGTGCCGGTTGACACGAAACTCAATGGGCGGGGACGCAACTTGCTATGAGAAGGGCCAGCAGGCGGCGGGGAGATGCGCTCCTCAGGGGGTGGTGTAACCTTGACAGAGGGTGATGCAGTGGAGACGGCACGGAAGCCTCCCAAGACCGAGTTGGTGGAGTTGCCACGCCTCCAAGATACGGCCGCATCCGATTTAGAGGGAAAACTCTCCTGGAAGTCATTGGCGGTTTCACGGAGCGGTGGCGAGCCCCGAAGGGACATGCCACCGTGGAGCATATTGGTTTGCTTGGGAGGAGAGTAGCTCTCAGGGACCTCGGGCGCAGTAGGGAAAGCGATGGTACTAGCCGGGAACCGAGCCCCCCCATAACGACCACCGAGCGTGGCAGACATTGGGGCTTGCTCTTGAGGTGGGGCACTGCTGATGCCCAACTGAGCCTTGAGAAGTTCAGCTTGGCTGGGGCGGCGTGCTGGGAGGCTAGGACGGACATCGAAGGCAGAGCTCGTAGGGCCGGCCGTGGCAGGAGGGTTCATGCCAGACGCATTGCGCTTGGCCTGTTGACGGAGAGCCTCCGCCAAGACCGCAGCCTGCACCTGCTGGTTCCGCTGCATCTGCGCGTTCTGTGACAGTTGTGAGACGAATGGGATGACACGAAGTAGAAAAATGAACAAACCTGCAAGCGCATAATCTCCAACTGCATCATTTGCATTTGTTGGTATGCGTGGATTTGGGCCTCGGTAGAAGCGACTTGCTCCTGGATACCTTGGGAGAATGCGGCCGGGCTGAACGGACGACTGTTCGGATTCAAGCCTCTCTGGCTGGCGCCTGGCTGCTGTGCAAATCTGTTGTGGGGGCCATCGATCACACCATTCATCTGTCGCGCAAATGGATCTGTTCCGGTGTGTCCATTGCCGGACTGGATGAGAAGGTTCTGGGAGAATAAGTCGCTGACTTTGTCGAGGTCCTCCTCGTCAAACGAGGAAGGCTGAACAGAAGCGGAAGCGAATCGGGGGACGTTGAACGAACCGCCAGGAGCGGCGGTGTGGGGTGCGCTCATGGAGGTGGCACGGACGCCGCCTGTGCGAAGCCCATTGAGGAGGGAAGCGCGGTGGGTGGTGTGATGAGCGGTGGCCATAAGGATATTTTAACAAGAGTAACGTGGTAGCGAGCGGTATGAGAGGGGGATGTTTGGAGAGCTAGAGATAGTAGAACACCAAGCAGAAGATGATTGATGGAGAGGGCAATTAGGAAGCTGATAGGTGACAGATGATACAGCTAGGAGGGGATGCCACAGGGACGAGCAAGTCAGTCGGGGCTCCGTCGTGGAGGACGAAACGCTCACTGGAGAGGATGGTATAAGAAAGAGTCACTAAAGAAAACAGGGGGGGTGTTTCTCGTCAGGCTGTTTTGTCTCTCTTGGAGGAAGCAAGTGGACGACGCTGGGCAGACCACTGGTAGCCTTGACCAGCGAAGGATTATAATACGAGGAAGAGAAGTAGAAGAAGAAAAGCAGAGACGAATATAATTTTTATGTATTTTTATTTGTGAAGAACAGATAGTCGATAAAACGTTGGAGCAGAGAGCAACGGGGAAGGAGACAAACGAAAAATGAGACGAGGGTTTGTGGAGAGAGAGAGAGAGGGAGAGAAAGAAGAAGGCAAAGCGCTGCAGTCCTCGTCAGCGAGACCAAGCCAAGTAAGGATCGGACCCGGTGGCTGTCCGGTCAGCATCACAGCCAACGTTCATTACAAGCTAGTACGACGCTAGCAGTCCTACGAGTACATACAGTACATTACACGTGTCGGCTTTATTGTCCATCGTCAGAGGTACTTCTTCGCACTCGCTCGGACGCGTGCATCAAACACCCCACTCCGAATCCCAGTGTGTGCCGTGTGGAACGGGTTCAGCATCGTCTGCATGTCCACGTTACTCTCTCGCTGGACCGGACCCGAACGAGCTCACCTTCAAGTACAGTTCCCATACGTCGTGGAAGAACAGACGGATCCCGTCATCGTTCTTCGCTTCGTGCAGCAGTATGAATTTCATATCTGGCCCAGCCTTCAGCGTGAACACCGTCCGCACGAAACACCCTAATCAGCACTCACTGCCTGGTGTGATGAACGCGGATACCGTCCACTCGTTGAATTTGTCAACGGATTTCAGATACCTGTCGCAGTGCCACAGAGATCGTCTCCCAGAGCCAGGGGTAAAGGGACAGGGCATTCGTACATTGCGTTCTCCCGTCGCATCACATCTTCGATGCTATCAAGGCTGGCGTTGGCGATCATCTGGATCACATGCCGGTCTTGGCCTCCTCCCATCTTCACGCCCCCTCCCTGAGCATGGTGCGACTGCGTGGCGCTCGATGCACCCGACAGCGCAGTGAGCGTCCCCGCAAATGCGGATGTAGACCACGTCGGTAGATTCGACGCCAGGGGGTACGATGTCGCCTGGGTTGGCTTGCTAGAATAATGCGTCAAGCTGTATATCGGCGTGTCGGACGGCGACAAGAGAAACAGATGGTGCGACATGGCCCGTAGCAACAGAGGGTGTTGAGTTGTCGTTGTCGAAGCAGTAAACCTGTGATCCGCCGCCACAAGTCAAACGCAGACCATGGTCATCGCTCGCGTGTTGTTTCGGCGGACAGCTCTCGCACAACCTCAGCCTTGCCTGGGATTTTTCCAACCATCCGCCAACGCCAGGGCCAGTGTTTGCCGGTCAGTTCCACACGACGCGAAATCCCTGCCAACCGCCGTGCGCACCTGGCGCACACCCGTGCCCTGTACCACTAATGTCGCTCGCGATCACGTCCTTTCAGAACACGTTCCCAGCGTCCTCCAGTTCATCCGGACTAGGGTTCTCAACGCGACCCACAGAGATGGTCTGCGCTTCGGTCGAGGCAGCTCATCAGGCTGGGGAAGACCCCCACCTCGTCGGGGCTGGCTTGACTCTCTAGACGGTAATGTCATCTTCTACGGGATAATCGCTGTCAATGTTGGCGTATATCTCGCATGGCAGAGTGCCATCTCTAGCTACGTTCGTCCCCTGCTTTCCGTCGTCGCTTTCTTTACTGATATTTCTGCCAGCGGGTGATGGGCGACCCCACTCTTCTGAAGGCTCTCCGAGATAATTTTCTCGTAGACATACGCAACATCTCTGCTGGACGATTGTCAGTCTATTCACTGAGCCATACGCGTTTCGCTGTTCCCTGATGTAACACGTGCAGCTGGACACTGCTCACGGCTTGCTTCTCTCACCAGGACACCTCGCATGCATTGTTCAACGGACTGACGTTCTACTTCATGGCACCTGCTGTCATGCAGCTGTTGGGGAACAAACGTTTCCTCGCACTTTATTTCCTTGGTGTGTACTTGGTCTCTCTCACGGCCGCATCATGCGAGGTCCATGCTCACACCGACACTCTGAACAGGGGGGATAACGTCCAGCCTCGCCAGTGTAGCATGGAATACCTTCGTCAGGCACGAGAATATCTCTTCTCACGGTGCAAGCGGTGCGTCCCAGTCACATCTATTCGCCTGCTGTCTCCTCATCGATCCTGCCTGTATCTTGCATCTTGATCATCTATTGCTGCTGTCCTCCGCCCACCCTGGCCAACTTCCCAGGTGCAATCATGGCGACTCTTGCGTTGTATGCGTGTGCCTTCCCTCGTAACACGTTCCTGATCTTTTTCGTCATTCCTTGTCCGGCGTGGGTGTTCCTCCCTGGTATCCTTCTCTATGATGGGTGGCGTAGTATCTCGGATAGGGTGCGTGTTCTCTGATCTTTTCTAGAAAATATCACCGAGATACTCTGGTTGGCAGCGTTCCACCACAGATTCTGCTGGACATGTGGGTGGCCTCTTGACAGGTATCGCGTACTACGCGTGGAGATTTGGTCTGAAACGATGAGGAATCGTGTCCTCGATATGGTGAGATATGATCCAGATCGCCTTTGAGCGTAGGCCGTCTATTAGATGTAGTCAAAGTGGGGATAGAGTAGAGTACGCATGAAAGAACACAACGTAAAATCGACGTGTTATAAGGGTTGTAATGCGTACCAAGAAGTACGTCAAGAAATATTTGAAGAGACAAATAAAGGAGTGATAATGGGCATGCATGAGGCAGTGGACAATATACAAGCATATAATTAAAGTCAAGCCAAATGCTAGCCTAGTGTAGCATGCAGAAGAATAACATAGGCAAGGTTAGATTATTCGCTGCCAGGTCGACCTCTTTGGGGTGTATTCATCATTTTGTCAAGCCTTCCCATCTGGCTCTCAAGCTTTGCCATCCCTGCACTCGCACCAGAAGTGAAGTCTAAGCCACGAGCCCCATGCTTCTCAAAATAATAAGTGAGAAGATTCTTCTTGTTGTCGTCGAGGCCATCGAGGAGAACAAACAGATGTGCTTCGTCCCGCAGAACTAATTGTGCGGCGATGATAGCAGCGTAGGCGGCTTCACGGACCACAAGCGTTGAGGTATCGTTCAAAGCCTGAAAGATGCCTACATGAGCTCTCCGCGGTCCCAGGATAACAACGAGCTCACAGATATAAATGTTTGCTTGAGTCTTGGTAACTCCTCCTCAAGGACTTCTGCTGGTAGCCGAAGAATGAACTTTCCTAGCGCGATCAAGCCGAACGCGTGTGACCCCGCCTTGACAGTGGTATCTGGCGCAGGTTCTGCGAGAAAAGTGCGCAAGCTGCTGTGCATAGTCGTAAGACCGTACACTGGCTCGATGCGCATCGCCAAGGCATCACGGATGGTTTTAGTTGCTTCAAGAACCTAGTCCTAGTGAGGACCGTGCAGGCGAGAGGATTCTCAACACAACTCACCTCTGTTGTATTACAGTAGCGTGCTCGGAACAGTGCGGCGAAAAGTTCTGATTCACGACCGTCCAGAAGGGCAGCCTGATGTCTGATCATCTCCCACACGACAATCAGAGCATATTCCAGTCGCTCTCCATCCTAGAAACAGTGTCATATCAAACCATGGGGAATAAAAGAAGATTTACGTACCCTTGAGGGTTCCAGATACTTCATGAGTCCATCAAACAAGCGCTCGAAACACTTGTCTTTCGCCCACATGTCAGGGATCAGTGGTGGAAGTGAACGCGTGAGCGCAATGAAAGGCGACGTGGCCGAAGGCAGTCCGAGTCCAGAACACAATGGCGAGGCAGAGTCCGCAGGTATTGGGTTATTGGTACAAATAAGTGCCAGCTTTTGCAGGACTCGAATGTCAGCTTCCCCTCGCTCGAGTGCACTGATGTATTCCTGGAGCTCTTGCACTCTGTCCTCCACTTCGACTCCTTTCAGCGGCGTGCCATGATCAATTGCTGCACGCGAAAATTAGAAAATACCGCCAAATATATGACTCATCTATACTGACTAGATGCTCTCTTCACCCACCAGCCACTCTCATGCGACTGGTCTCGCAGAGGCTTGATCAAGGGGTCAGCAGGTTTGCCGCCGTTGATAGGGCTGTTCTTAAACAAGGCCGCTTGGCGGAAAATCGATGCATTCCGGTTGTCGGGGGTCACCGGGGAGGCAAGACTTTTCTTGATTACTGGGATAGCGTGTGTGTCTGGCTTTTGCACATTGCTACCGCTCCCAAGTAGCAGCGACGCTGGGATCGCAGAGTGTCTGTTATCCTGTTCTTCGGGGTCGTTCAGTTCCAATAAACGTTCAGCAGCACTCTGCGCTTGCTCTGCACGAGCACGGATGGCATCTTCGACAGGTGGGTGGTCGTTCGGTTTCTCCGGGGAGTCGGATAGCGCATTCGATACTGTGTGGGGGGTAGATACTCCCGACTGCGGCGAGAAAGATGGTTGGTGGGGGACTGCGCTCTGCGCGGGGGGAAATACTTTATAGGGTGTGGAGAAAGTTATCAGGTTAACAGACTCGTCCATTTCCGAATCACTGTCATCAGGTATTGGGATATTCGTGGCTAGAAGAAGAGGTTCTTCGTCGACATTTGGCTTTGGTTTCTGGACGGCGACTGGAACGACCCCATCCCGAGAGCCGGCATGACGAGGCGCAGTTGGATCGTGAAGTGAATGAGAAAAGGACTGTGCGGGTCGTGGTGCTGTAGTGCTGCGGCCTGGGGACGTCGGCAAAGGTGTGAGAGGGGATGCTGCCCGGCGTCGCATGGCGTCCGTTGGACTCGTTGACCCTGAATCTGAAGGCGTGCGGAAATGTGACGTAGTAGTGGTGGCCGCAGAAGTACTAACAGATCGTGGCATAGTAGCAGTAGTGGACAGGACTCGGGATCTCGGTAGTGGGGGAGGTGAGAGAGACGAGCGCGGTGCCAAGGCTGACCGGGGTGCGGGAGTTGGTGAACTCCTCCCATTAGTAGGTTTGGTGGTAGTGGGACTACCAGGGGAATTCAGCCTCCTTGCAGGGGGTGAAGTTGTGCGCATTGCATGCGACGAAGAAGTGGCTTGGTGTCTTAATGTTGGAGGTGCAGTTGCGATAGCTTTCGCCTTCGCACGACTAGCGGCAATCGCAGCTGCTACACTGCTCTTCTTGGAAGATGGAGTAGTGGGTGGAAGTACAGCAACAACTTCAGGATCTGGGCAGGCCTTCTCAAGTTGCTTGCGGGCCGTGGCATCGAGGGACTCCGAAATGATTGTAGCTCTATCCGGCCAAACACCGTTGAATACCCAGAAGAGTCCACGAGCACTCTCCCTCACACCAGGGTTGGCATCGGCCAGGGCTTTCTTTACTGATTTCTCCAGAAAGTCCAAGCCACCTGCAGACTCGATGTGAGATTTCGAACGAAGACCATGTATTTGGAGGTAGTCTTTCATGTGCCCTACACCGTAGACTCTGGTCTGTACGTTCTTATCTTGCAAAGTACTTGATAGAAGTGGAAGCAACACGCGAGGGTGCGACGATGCATGTTGAATAACTGTAGTGAGCGTTTGTTGGGATTGCTGAGCTATGATTTTCTTGGTAAAACCTGCCATCCGAATAAGGTGGGCAACGACAGTCTCGTAGAAAGGATCGATCCCTGTTCCGAGGGCAACAGCAAGCTCTGAATACAAGGAGCATGTGTTCGAGGCTACGGTTGTTCTCAAACTCGCGAGCTGAATAGAGAAACACGTCATCGACGATGGCCCAGGGACGTGAATGAGAAGCTCACTGTTTTCAGAGAATTTTGAATGAATCCGTCCTTGAGGCATTGAAAGAAGACATCATGGTATCTCATATAGATGTCCCCCTTCAGCATTCCGCGTACACGTTGAATTGCACGCTCACGAGCAGCCCAATTATGTTCAGTTTCCTTGCCCTAAGTAAAATAGTTGGACGTCTGTAGGTCTTACAATGGTAACCTTCATACCTCGAAAGCTTTAGTCATAGCAGCAAACTCGTTTTCTAAGTCTTTACTTGACGCAATCTGGAGACGAATAAGCAATGGCCACAGCGATACAAGTGGAGACTACCCACAAATGCGGGTTCCACCGTGCCTGCACCTTCACTCGAAGGTTGTGACAACATAGGTGAAGCAACCGTGCCTGCCCGACTCAAAGGTCGGGAGATCTCCTTCGAGCCACTCCCATGACTTACTGAACGGGACACAGGCGGGGCAACAGTAGGTTCAGATGACGTAGCTGCAACAGTAGGACGCCTGTTCTGTAACATCAGGCTGGGCGGGATATACTCCTTCCGGGGAGGAGGTTCCGTTGTATCCGACGTTTCACTTTGCGGTGTATTCGCACGCGTACTGCGACTGCTGTTCATAAGCTTGGAAAGAACGTTGTCCACGATGGTTTTCCGGACGTTTTTCTTTGACATCTCCTTTTTGAGGTCGGCCCGTGCTGCATCAGTTACCCCGGGGCCCGTAAAAAGTTCTATGACCGCTGGCATTGCGCATGCACGAACATTGCCATCTGTATCTTCCAAAGCGTCCACGAGTAGGGACAGATATGGTCGCATGGGAAACAACGAATGCGTGCGACGAATATGCACCAGGACAAGGATGGACTAAGAAAGAGGATCATTCTAAATGTCAAGACCAAGTCATGTGGGCCCTCACTTGTTCCCGGACTCTCCATACTTTGCTACCCAGCCCGCTCTCTTTTAAGAGTCTCTCGAACATTGCCAGGGGAGATTCGGGACCCTTGCCAGTACCAGGTCTTGACCCTGATGGGGATGAACGAAATGCAAACCCACCGATTATGACTACTGCCTCGCGTGCCTTGTCCCGAGCCTTTTCACGAGCGTCCCCCAATCGCTCGAAGACACCAGGAGAAGGAAGAAATGCAGTCATAACCTGCCGTAATGTGACAACGTCGAGAGTTGAGGTCGACGAGGACGTCGACAGCGAAGGAGAGAACGGTCGGGTACGATTGTTGCTGGGTATAACAAGGGATAGGAACGGGGGCAGAGCCGAAAGTGTTGCGGTAGATAGATGCTGGTTTGCATGCCGGAGGCAAGATTTGAGGACAGCTATGAGTGGTTCTGGATCCACGATCTACGTGTGCCACGACACACTCTTCGACTTCAACGGAACGACGCAACTGAGCAAATCATACTCACCTCCACGCTGGCCTCGAATTCGGCTTGAAGTTTTACGACCGCATCCACCTTGCCGTCGACGTCTAGGAGGTGTGGATGAGCTACAAGGCGTCGGTGGAAGGACGAGGTTATACGCACCATTACTTTTGCATTGGTTGATGAGTTTTTCGAGTTGATCGTTGTTCATGGTAATCCGTTGGAGGTTATGAGAGGGGAGCGAAATTCGACCAGCCTCAGCGCAAGAGTTTCGGTGCCGTCCACCGAACTACTTGGCGTGTAGCGGGAGAGGGAAATATACTAGTGAGGTTGGTATCGGTTCAAACTCCAATTATGAACTGTTGGACCAAGCTTGTCCAGTGGCACATCCATATATCCTGTTACTCAACGATCCTACATGACTTTGATGGACTACGTATACATTGCGGCATTGATGACGCCATGTTTAAACCCTCCCTTCCCGGTATTTATGTATTCCTGTCCGAATGCCCGAGTGACTTTCCAGGTTGAATATGGTCTCTGATTCGTTGCTTCTGTAAAGCGTTGTACTTGAGCAGACAGCCCACGCTACGACTAGACTATGCGAGTGATTGATAATTGACGCTTACCAGAACTTTCAGCTCCGGGAAGCCACCCTCGACTTTCCTATCCCACATTAGCTGCGGTGGGCCATTCTCGACGTTCAGCCACACCCGAAAGCGTCCAGCAGTGTCATCTGCATTCAGAGGCAAGACAGTGACCGCTTTCAGCGCTGGGGATGGGAAGGTCAAGAGTAATTCGGTGGATACCCATGTCGCACGGTGCAACCTATCAACACGCATACGTCAATCCCATCGGAAAACGAAGACTAGATCAGAAACTTACCAACGACACTGCGGTTACACATGGCATTGAGAGTCAGTAGCTGCAGTAGAATTCTCAACTGCGTACTCTGTCACAAAACTCGATCGTTATGGTTGGCAGCGGGAGTGGGCTTGGTGGAACAAAGGTAGCAGGATCGAGCAAAGCAGCCTTCTGTTGACATTTCTCATCGTTCTCTTCCGCAGCGGTGGGCAGTGGACAAGCTGGTCCCCCAGAGACGGTATTTGCGTCCACCATGATCGAAGATCGACTGCAGGAGTGATCAAGTCATGTGATCACATCTCGCCTGTTGACGCGTTGTTTTGCCACAGCAAACGCGCTTGTCTGCTGCATCTCTTTCTCTTCAAGTGTCCACCAGTCAAAGTCTGCGTGGCATACAAAACGACACTGTAGAATGGACCAATCTTCGACTATGTTCACTTCGGAAGGAGCTAGATCTACGATATGGACTGTGCATGGTACAACGTAGAGTCTCGCACCCCTGATCCGATTTCGCACTAACGCTCTTCGATCTTTCCTCAGTCGAGGTCCGTTTGAGCACGAAGGCAAAACGAAGGGTAGACACCATCCAAAATCTCGTTCGAGAATTCATCCAATCTTCATACGAACGTCTCTCCCTACCCTCAGTCCTGCGTGGCTGGGATGCCGACTCAATTCTGGCATCCTCCGTCGAACAGATCGTCGTGTCTGAATCTTCATGTCCTGCCGGCTCTCTAGCTCTGAGCGAAGTATCACTACAGATCCACACTTATCAGCCATCTGAGTCCGACATCGTCGAAGAGTATTCTAATGGGCCCGGTGGAGACGGTGACGATCAAACCCTCGCGGCTAGCGTGTGCGAACTCCCATGCAGATCATGGGAGGGACTATGGGATAGCTTGTTCTATTCGGACAGCATCAAGCTCAAGTTGCTGGATTACATACATGCTACATTTGTCCTGAGTGATGCCAGCATCGATTGTGAGTGCATGCTCATACAGAAGGTAGTCCCCTTTGACCACGAATAGGCAATCTGGTTTCTTGGAACAGAGTCGTACTGCTACATGGACCACCTGGCACGGGTAAGACTTCTTTATGCCGTGCGCTGGCTCAGAAACTGTCTATTCGATTGTCGAATCGGTGTGCTGATACCCCCGTTGGCCGAATCTCGCCTGATGCATTACTGTCACAGTTACTCACAAGCCCGCTTATTGGAGATAAACTCCCACTCTCTGTTTTCGCGCTGGTTCTCGGAGTCCGGAAAACTCGTACAGCGCCTATTCAACAACATCACGGAAATGGTCGAGGACGAGGACTGCTTCGTGGTGGTTCTCATAGGTAAATGCGGCATTTCCATCCATGTTGCAGTCACGTCAATGTCCGTCTTATTCAGACGAAGTCGAATCTTTGACGGCAGCTAGAGCAGGTGCTATGGCAGGCACTGAGCCTTCTGACGGTTTACGGGTATGACCCCTCATCGAAGCTGTACATTGTCTGCAATGCTCGCACTCCCCTAGGTGGTCAATGCTCTGCTCACACAACTAGACAAGCTCAAGCATAGAAGGAATGTCCTTGTTATGTCGACCAGTAACCTCGCCAAAGCCATAGGTTCGGATCGCCCACAGAATTGCATTCATAGCACTCGTTACTCACGCGGGAGACATGGGACAGATTCAGCTTTCGTGGACAGGGCAGACATAGTCCAGTACATTGACCTGCCTCCTCGAGAGGCAATATATGAGATCTTGCGCAGTGCCCTCTGCGAATTCGTTGCAAAGGGGATCCTACAAAAAGTGGTGGGTGCTGTCTGATTTATTAGGAGCCATCAAGTTGACCAGGTGACCTTAGACAGTTCCATCGCTAGCAGAGGCACTCTTCATAGAAGAAAATGCCTGGTGTTCTGACGGCCGCCCTTCAGAAGATGTCGGATCATATCATGCACAAAAGGAGAGGATAGGTAGGGCGCTGCTCGTACTTTCTGGTGCCTGCCGGGTAAGCCTGCACATCCTACAAATTCCGCGAAATAACGATCAAGCCATAAATTGCATACAGGAACAGAAACTTTCGGGACGTGCCCTCCGCAGGCTGCCAGTCCTTGCGCTAGCGCGGTACATCGGCGGTGGCATGGGTGTTCCCAGCAATGAGGTCGCATGCACAATGTCGCCAAATGGATGGATCCAAACCGATATCGATGTATGGCTAGATGCGATGACGAAAGTCATTAACGACCGTGCGACTGAACAGGGAAAATTAGGGTAGCTTTGCAATTGTATAAGTCTCTCCTTCAGATGAAATGGTGCAGCTCGTGGAGAATCTGGTCTATTAGTGCCAGGTAGAGTACTCGTTGCTCGTTCCCCTTACTTGCGATGCTTTGGGCTCAGGTATTACTATGCCCATTAATACGCCAATCATTCCAGCGTGCTAGTTGCGGTGGTGTCAGTTCCCGCTGTATGAGGTGTCAACTAACAAGAACAAGTTCGTCAGCAAAATACGCGGGATTCTTGCATCCAAACAACGCACAGAAGCCTAACGGTGAAACAAGCCCACTACTTCGTCCCGCCACCTTCACAGTGTCACGGTCGCCCTTGTAATTGACCATTTCTGTCCATGCGTGCCGCGATACTTTGATTCGCTGGTTTTCTGTGCGCACGTAGATATCCTTCTCATTCCAGACGCGCCGACCGAGGCGCTCCTTGACGCGTTGAGAAGTACGTGTGTATGCAGGAAGGTATTCTTGCAAATAGAATGCTGATATAAGGTCAAGATCTTTGCGGAGGACTTTGAGGTGGGTAGAGAGGTCGAAATATTTTACGGGGGCAGTTTGCGGTTTTGAGAATATGTCATACTCGGGTTTCTGGGAGGAGAGCGCAGAGGAAGAAGATAGAGCATCGGCTGGGCTTGATAGAGAGGGTGTGGTTGACAACTGAGAATCATCGAAGGACGAAGAAGCGTGGAGTCGTTGCTGCTGTTGTTCCTCCAGCTGCTTGTAGCGCTCGGTGTCCTTCGTCTTCCTTCTATACGCCCTACGCGTGATGACACCCACAAACCGCATCAATTCCATCTCTTTGGTCCGATTTGCCAACCCAAACACAGATAGAAGCATTGTTCGATTGATTGCGAGCTGGAGAGGAGGTGTCGTGTCAGGATGACGGCGGAATTGCAATCGCGTTGCCCTGTCGGCTGTTCGGTCAAGTCTTGAAGCCTGCAAAAGGTAATGTCTTGCAAACGTCGAGTGACCGGCGCGGGAAATGTGCTTAAGGAGGATACAATACGTAGTTGTATTTGGCAATGCATGGGGACTCTGGTAGGGTTGAGTCGACGCAGGGTTAACCACCCCAAAATCGTCTTCGTCGTCGAACTCTTTCGCATAATGCTGGCTCGCTTGAGGGGGGAGGGGCTGAGTCAGAATCTCGAATGCTTGCACGAGCTTGGAAATGTTCCCAAAGCGACCCAGCATATCGAGAGTTGTATTGAGGGCTGAAGTGGAGAAGGGTAGAAAAGGTTGCGTGGTTGCGCCTAGAACACTACTGTCCAAACGATCGGGGTAGTCTAGATCGATTCCGTAGCCCATTTTCATCAACTGCGAGAATACCTGCTCGTCTGCCGTTTCCTTCAATATGCGTACAGTGAAGTCAAGCACGACGGACGTGAGCGGTATACGCAGTTCCTTGAGGTCTTCTAGCAGCTTCCTACATGCGCTCATCGCGTCAGCTACAATCCTTGCCTTCTGTAGCTTGTACATGGGCAATGACAGCCTGTGCGCGATGGACTGTAGACAGAGCCCTAGCGTACGGACGGTTGGTTGGAGATTGTGGACGTGTTTCAATTCATTGTACACCTGCATCGACCCTGTGTAATGACCCACAGCGGCGAACTGCTCAAGAATAAAGTGAAAGTCATCCAAGGCGGGTTTCGCGCCCATGAGATGTATGTTCCGAATGACAGACTTGAGCCGTGCCTCGTAGATGTGAGGTACGCGGGGAGGAGCAGCACGCTGCATGCCCCTCGCTGCGAGCGGGCGGAGAACGGAAGTTTCAGGTACGCATTTTCGGAGGACTTTTTGGTGGATCTCGAGAGGGAGATCACTGTAGTCAAGGTTGCTTGTGAAGTCAACATAGCACGCCCAGACGTCGGGTGGGTCGGGGGTCTCTTGAGAAAGGCTGTTTATAAGTGCATTGAACTTGCGCTCGCGGAGCGCCTTGTCTATGAACGACACGTATGAAGGGGGTAGTAGACCGCCACCATGGACATCATGTTGGACGTCCGCCGTGAGCGGGTCTGTCAGGACAACGGTGGACGATCGTCTTGCGGGGAAGTGGAAGGGGTATCTGCAGGGTGACCTTTTCTTGGGGCTGAGCGTGATTCTGAGACATGCTATCGACCTTTGCATTGTCTATGCATCGAGTCGGTCTTCAGCTTTCGCTTGTGTGGTGCAACGGCGACTTGGAGCTTGAGTGCTAAAATTTCACACGTTACCACTACGTATCGTACATGTAGTCTATAGACATACTTACTTCACACCCTCGGGACGGATACTGGTACGTCCAGTCTGATTTGAGTCCACATGTAAAGACGCAAGCTTTTTCGACTTTGTGCTATCCTAATATAAGGACGGATGTACATAGACATTACCATATTGTAGGC
>JADGIP010000179.1:0-30907 GCA_016618355.2 Astraeus odoratus | reverse complement strand
TGGCAGAGAGGAAGCGCTAATGCTTGTATTGCTGACATTCGGACACGACAATGATAGAGCATAATGCATATGATACACCCAGGACTTCCTGCGAGGCAATGCCGGAAATTAAATCCCAACTTGCAAACTCGTGGGTGTCATCACTGTAGACCTTAGATTTGGAACTTGAAAAAATAGTCAGAAGAGATGCATAGGCCACTGTCGCAGTGCATCAAGCCAAACCTGAGGAGTAAACAGAACGGTCAGTGTCACTGACCCTGCAGCACAGGTGTTGGAGCCGGGAAGGCTGTCCACTTGCGTATTTTCGCTACTTTGCGTCAAAGATCCAGGGCCAATAATGTTCGAACATCCAAACTACACAACGAAATTTAGATCCACGAGACAAGTTGAAAGGGCCTGAGAGGGAGGGCAAAGTGCACTTCAAAAGGTTTCATCACGCCAATCCTGCGCACTGATATACCCGGTAAGGATCAATGATCAAATGTTTCATAAGTGGATAGCTTTGCAGATCAGTCATCGAGCCCCGGGTATGACACTCTACTACGCATCGACGCACGGATACCACGTACAAGTTGGTAACCGCTCCTCTGCCGGAACGTTGAACCCGAAGGCAACGAACCTCAGCGGCATCTCATTTTCTATCGATTAGTTGACATAAGAGCGGAACGCTGGACCCAGATCCCGACTTCACCGAAAGTTATACGTAGTACACAGCGAGCTTGATTTCCGCTGTGGTGGTGACATGAACCGTTTTTGTTGAAGTGCTATTGATTGGTGGCATTTACGTTACAAGCAAGGATATGCAGCCTGCGTACTGTGGTAAGTAAAGAAAATCGATTGCTCCACTGATCTAATCGAGCACCCTTAGAGACTTAACCATAGGGAAGACGGTCCGGGTCCAAGTCGGCGATGATGAATTGCATGTCATGCGTTGCCAGGTCCCGAGGGCCCAGTGATGTCATACGTTATACCCGTTGCTACAACGTTCGCTTCGTCGCCTGTGCAGACAATTGTCTCTTAATCTTAATCCACTTGAGATCAAGGTCGCTCAAGAGTGTACAGGACCGGCCGGAACATGAAAGAAATGAGTGTACGTATATCGGTAGGCCGGCACGTGGAACCACAACAAACTCATCTCACTTATCCCACAACAACTTTATCGACTTGATGGTGCACCTGTCGAGCATAGAATAGCAAAGAATGATAGTATTCAAGCGGAAATGAGTGTCATCTTTAGCAAATACTGTAGCGGAACAACGAATGTCATAAGCTCCAGGAGTTATAGGGGAGGAAGAGACTGCCACTCGGGAGTGCGGCACGAACGAATAAGATCCTCCTACACTTTATTGTTCCGTTGCTAAACACATGGCCGGTCTGTCCTAGTTAAACGCGAAATGAGTTTGGGCTCGCAGTAAGCAGTGTGGCAGAAGTTGCACAGCCAACACGTGTGTCAGACTAAGGTGGTGAGGCATTGTCAATCTAGCAAAAACCGTGTCGACCACGAGATAGCGACGGTGCTCGTGTATGTCATGGAAATGGAAAGGAAGTGCATACAGACGCCATGGGAGCAATGACGTGCATGTTCATATTATTGCAGGTGAAAGCACGGAAGGGATCCCATCCTACCTGGTTGTGGGGCGGATAGATGGACTTTGAATGGATAATATCAGGCTTTGCGGGAAGATAGAGGGGGCCAGAACTTGGATGATGTCGTCTGAAGGTAGTCTGAGAAGTCAATCGAGAACATCGAGAGACAGTCTACGTCAGATGACGTGGAGGAGGGACGACGGATCGGGGAACGATAGGCTGCGCTTACGCCGATTGCTGATGGAGAGGGGGATGATCGCGAAATTAGGTTACATAACACCATAGAACAGCGCAGAGCACAACATGGCAAGTCGGCGCTCCCGGTAAACACAAGAAAAAACGAGCGGCGCCATCTATCGCACAAGAAGAGACTATGATTGGTACGTAGGAGCCGCTTGCAAGGCAAGGCTGTGTCTAACCACAACTTGGCAGAACGCGCGATGGATTGGCCGAATGAGAAACACGCGTGATCAACGTTGCATGGTCTCCCTGTTTTGTGGCGAAGGCGTTTACTGGGTTGGCGTGTGACCCGGGTGACGTGTGACAAAAGGAAGACGGATGTGACATGTGACGTCTGCGGTAAAAGGAACCATTTTATATATGAATATGGAAATCTCGATTATCGTCGCTGTCCAACCCACCAACACCCCCCGCCGAGCTCAATACAATGCAATCCTCGTCTCTGCCACAACAGCAGGACTTCGACCAGGACCCGCCACTACCTCCCACCCCCACCCCCTCATATTCTGCGCAGAGACCAGGTCCAAACCCGCTTACGCCACAGAGACCAGTCTCGCGGTCTCCGCAGTCAGCCGGTCAGCAGAGAAACTCGCTCAGCAGCATGCTTGCCAACAAGCCCGGAAATGCTCCTATCCCCCCTTCTCTCCAGGCTAAAATGACAGCGGTGAGAGTGCTCTTTGCAGGCCCGGTTTCGTATTCGGCTCATGTAGTGTTTGTTGTGTTAGATGCTCAACCGTGGTGCTGCCACGTCCTCCAGCTCCAGCTCCTTCTCAATCGACTCTGCAACTCAAGCATTGCAACGCACACACATAAATGACAGTGCCCATCACCCTCTCGTGCATCAACCTCAGTCATTTCCTCCTGCTTCGCCTCGTGGCCGTGGAGCCGCTCCCACTCCACCGAAACGGAACAAACCTGGTTTTAAGTTGTCCGATATTCATAGTGACGTAGGGGGAGGCGCTATCGGGGCTGGTCTAGGGGCAGGTAGGCCCTCACTCGCTGAACCCTCTCGAAGACTGTCTTCGACTTTTGATACCCCTTTCGCCAATTTTAACAAGATCGTGTACGTCTCGTCGCTTCCTTTGTTAACCTAATCTAGATCCACATTTCATATGCAATCAATCAGAGACCCATCCGGCCGGCTCAACTTTGCTGGTAAAGCAGTCCTACATGCCGCCGGGGTGGACTTTTCCAACGGTTCTTCTTTCGCTATTAACATGGACCAACTCCATCTCCAGCAAGAACTTGGCCGCGGGAACTACGGTACTGTTAAAAAGGTCCTTCACAAGCCTACAAACGTTGAGATGGCGATGAAGGTATGTGGTATGTATCGGATCTACTCATCACTCGCTTTTTACCCGGCCTTGTCGCAGGAGATTCGGTTGGAACTCGATTCGACGAAACTCAATGGAATTCTAATGGAACTTGATATACTGCACCGCGCCATCAGTCCACACATTGTCGAATTCTATGGTGCATTCTTTGTCGAATCATGCGTGTACTATTGTATGGAATATATGGACGGCGGTTCGTTGGCGTCTCTGTGCTGCTTCCCGAACGGGAATGTCTCTCTCCCACCTAGTTTATCATCCAGCCCAGGGTCTGCATGGACATCTAACCCCGCTCCAATCCACGACGAACATTTGGCTCGCATCGCGTCATCCATGACTCGTGGTCTGGCTTTTCTGAAGGATAAGCTTGGTGTCATGCATCGTGACGTCAAACCCACAAACGTCCTCGTCAACCGCAAAGGGCATATCAAGCTATGCGATTTTGGTGTCAGTGGCCAACTTGAGAAAAGCATTGCACGAACAAACGTCGGGTGTCAGAGCTACATGGCTGTGAGTACTGTGTCATATCTGGCCTTTCCGTCGATCAATAATGCATGCCCTGTTATACTCTTCGATTCATCAATGTCGCTCTAGCCCGAACGGATCAAGGGCTCGTCTCCGTCAAATAGTAGTGTCGACGATTCCTTCACCTCATATACCGTTAGCGCAGACATCTGGTCACTTGGCCTTTCAATCGTAGAGATTGCCAGGGGAAAGTGAGTGACACTTCTTTACAATATACTTTAGACCCCTTCGCACTTCTCGGTAACCTTATCATTCTTACTTATTTCTCTGGCGCAGATATCCGTATCCCCCAGAAACATATGAAAACGTGTTTGCACAGCTCAGTGCTATCGTGGATGGCGATGCTCCGGGCCTCCCTGACGACGACGACAGTCCTGATGAGGGCTTTGATGGGACACTTGGCGTCGACGGACAACGTGGTGGGAGGCGATGGTCTGCTGCTGCCCGTCATTGGGTAAGCAGGTGTTTGGTGAAGAATGCAGAAGAACGAGCATCCTATGCGGAACTTCTGGTGAGTGTATGTCGATAAGGCATTGTCTGCCCTCCAGCTGATCATCATGCAGGCTCATCCGTGGATGCAGATGGATTCCGAGCGAGGTGTTGATATGGCTGGTTGGGCGGCGCGTGCCATCGAGTGGCGGGATTGGGGACGTCGCGGCAATTACTACCCACGATATGAGTAAACCTGAAACGTAAGGAGAGATTCCGAGAAGCAAGATATATCCCTGCAGTGCCTATCCGCCCTTCTTAGCCGACGTGCCGGTGACAGCTCCAAACCTACGACCTTGCTGCGCACGGCAGGCGCTTCCGAGTCACTCCATGCACACTCCATATACTGAGTTTACTCGCCTATTTGCTGCGCACCACTATCCATCGACTTCTCGCGCGGACCTGCCATCGTGTCCCATGCCCCTTACCGACAGTCTTCCAACCGGGTAAACATGTGTTCTTCTGACACATCCCACCATACTCCGAAGTCTGGTGTGTCTTCCCAATTGAAGTCATGTGAGTAGCCTTCTCTGTCCACACGCTATACCCATGCAAAATGGCTCTGCCCCCGCTTGGTACCATCTGGCGAGGGAATTCCTCTTTTTTTTTGTTTTTTTACCCGTATTTGCTTGCGCCCGTGCATCATCAGCGCTGGTCGTTCAATACCCCGCTTTTACTCGCCGCACTATTGCATACACTGTAGCATTTCATTTTCTCTATTGTGTGGTCTTGAACCGAGTTGACTAGTTACCAGGCTCCAGTAATGTAGTGGTGCACCATAATTTGAGAAATTGCCATCTTTGGCCACTGTCGGTTGCCCTTGTAGCGATAGATACGAACTTGGGAGGTCACGTAGGGCCAAGACTTGCCATGCTCGGAATGGTGGTTGTAGTAGTACATAGAACAATCTGAGGTTGTTACTCATCGTGGCTCGCCGACTTACTTTGTCCGACTCCTTTTCATTTACCGTCTCCGACAGAAAGAGCGGATATACATTGCGAACTGCACGTTCAAAATGCTTGCGCTTCGGGAAAGCGTGCATCATGATATTTGTGCGCGGCCAGTACTGCGGGTCCCAAGGGTCCCTAACGCCTACTGAGGCAACGACAGGATTACTTGTTCGCGTTAGGCTGAAGGTTCAAACGTTCACTCTTTAGTTCCAACTCCTTCTTGGGAAATGCTTGAATTCGCAACACCGCCGTATTAGGATTTCGAGGGTGTGTTAATAGGTTAACTCTGCCCAGCAGGTTCACACCCATTCCTGCTGGAACTGACTTTTTTTTTATGATCTGTTGAAACGAAGTTGGTCACGTATGGCATCTCTCGATGAAACGGATATCACCAAGCCTGTGGAGATCATCCATCCAAACAATCTTCCACGGACGAACAAGGACCTGATTGCCGAAGGACTCAGGCAATTAGTCGAGCACACCATTCCATCTGGCGACCACGCAGACATTACGAAGGGTATTCATGGCTTCGCCCACCGTCCCATTCCGTGGCTGTATAAACTCATCCCGGACTTGGAAGAGCTTGCTAATCACATTGGGAACTTCGTCGCCATCAGGGGAACGAACCAGCGCTTCTTTGAGAGCATGCCTATCTATGTCCGTCTAGGAATGCACCTGCTGTTCTACGGCCATGTACAAGTCAATTTACTCGAGAGAAACAAGTACATCCAAGATTTCCTCAAGGAAGAAAGCATTCGCCAGGGGGAAATCTACGACTCACCGGAGTCAGTCAAGAACATACCATCTTTCATCGAGACGTACAACATTCAGCTCGGAGAGCTACTTGAGCCAGATATCCACCAATATCGCACCTTCAATGAATTCTTCTACCGTCAGCTCAAACCAGGTGTGCGCCCTGTTCAGTACCTGGATGATCCCGAACGGTTCTGCTCTGCAGCCGACTGCCGCTTGGTGGTATATCAGACTGTTGATCTCGCGAAGAAGTTCTGGATAAAGGGAGACGAGTTCACTATACCCGCGTTATTGGGCCTCGATCCCGGCGACCCACTCTGTCGGACCTTTGCCGGGGGATCGGTTGCCATATTTCGCCTCGCCCCCCAGGATTATCATCGCTTCCACTCACCAGCCGACGGTAGAATTCTTGGTGAGCCATGGGACATCCCAGGACAGTATTATACTGGTGCGCTTTGATGTACTTAGCCCTAGAAACGACCCCACTTACAGACCACCTCTATACAGTGAACCCACAAGCCGTGAACGAGTCCAAATTTGATGTACTGACCAGAAATAAGCGTTCGGTCATACTCCTCGAACATAGTGTGTCAAAGAAGCCAATAGCTATTGTTGCCGTTGGTGCACTCCTAGTTGGCAGTATCGTTTGGACTTGTAGGGTATGTATCTGCTGTTGTCCGGAATAGAGAATCATTGAACAACTTGCCATGGCTTTTAGGGGGACGTTAAGCGAGGAGACGAACTTGGCCATTTTGCGTATGGAGGAAGCACCGTAATCGTCGTCTTTCCCCCCAAAATCATCAAATTTGATGATGATCTAGTACAGAAATCGAGAGGAACCGGGCCCGCAGTGGATGGGAAGGGGTGTATCGAAACCTTGATGAAGGTTGGGTACTCCCTTGGAAGGACACCAGAGGCAAAGTTGTTCAAGTTCCTTCCTCAGGACTGGGCACAGCGGTTCCGTCGGTTTTTAGGCAGGCGTCCGGGTTAGCACGGACGGAAGATGCATATGTCTGTTGGCTTGGCAGATGTGAGGAATTCATTCATGATATGCCAGCAGTGCTACTCAAAATGCCAACAAACTAGCAGTTATAGTGTCTATTAAGCTGAGCCCAGGACAGTGAGAAACGTGATGACCGCTGCTTTTCCAATCCCTTTGACCTGGACAAAGTTTCAACTACCTTGATACCCATGTAGAAAGTTGGTGGCACGTACATGCTAGGGTAACTCCGCAGTGAGCGAGCTATGGAAGAATTTGTGTTGTAGCGCTTACGTAAGTTACGCACTCGCACGTCCAAGTACAAATACCAACTAAGTACTATAGTAACTATTTATCTAGGACAAATCCCAGCAACTTACCCCTATAAACAACAGGCACTAAAACTGCATTACGATAGCGCTCCGAGCCGTTCCCAAGCACATAGCCATGTGCAAGAGTAGGCACTCTGTTCGGTCAAGTATTTTAATGACTAACGAAGTTGTGAACAAGCATTAAGTTGTTCTTGCGGTATTGACCAGCAACCGATGTTATTGTATCCGCGCCGAAGTTGCAGGATCGATCGATCGAATCGATCAAGTAGGGATAACTATCCCAATCATCAGAAGTTGTCCAGAGAGGGATTATCCAACGAAGCAAATCCCGTATCCATGCGGCTCGGATGTAATCTTAACCATATGGGTTTCCCGTGGTCAATGGGAGACGAGAAATCGTCATACCTTATGACTTTGTCTGCTGAGAGTCCCCCGCTATGATTTTGTCCTTTATTTCGCGTGTATACGCTAATCAATCGAGAGGGGTTCCACCAACCAGGGTCACTATCACCAATAGTGGAAAAACTTTTACTGTCGTCCGCCCTTGCCATGGAGAGGCCTCAGTCCTTGATGCCTACACACTTGATGAAGATGCCCCCCTAGAGAAGTTGCTTCCCGTTACGAAGGAAGATGCTGGGATTGAGGACACGGCCGAGCCGATGAAAGTTCTATCTAACGCATTAAAAGTCGACTGTCCTGTCTGGTTGAGGCGCCGGTTTACTACAACTATGTACATAGGCAATCCCATGAAGCTAGGTCACGAGTGAGAGCGCATTCATTTCTGCACAGGTGTTTTGTGAAAACAACCCGATGGTGCCCATGGCACTTTACGAGTCGGAAATGTGGAACCCGTGAACTGGTGTGGAAGTCAATGGTGAGATTGTTTGATAGTGTTGCCATGCGGAAACTGCACGCTGTGCGTCGTCAATTGGCTGCTCTTCCCTGAACTTCGGTGCACTTTGGGTCTCAGATATTGAAGTGACATTTCCTGGGTTCCGTATCCGTTGGTGAATTTAGTGGAAGGTGACGGGAATGGCTTAATCCACGATAACTAAAGGGGGAGATGACATAGAAAAAAGAGACGTGACTGCAGCCTTGACCAATGCAAGTGAGGCCCGTTTACCGTAACTCCACAGGATGACGCTAGCCACGAGGATTATAGAAAAGAAGGCGAAGTGTACTTGACCATCATCGACGCTTCCTGCGGACCACTCCGGCGCGCGCCACTACTGGCGACACGGACATCACAATGCTTGACGACATGGGATACGCCCCGGGCCATCCAACCAAGTCGAATGAGCTGGATGGTTGTGGCCAAGGGGCAACTCGAAATGTTCGAGTCGGAGCTCCTCTTGCTGACTAATGGGTGAAGTTCGAACACAATCGCGTTTCAGCTCGCAATCGACGTCCCTGCAAGTTATTGAAGGGGCAGCTCAGCGGTTTCGGATCCAGGCGCAATTACACTAGTATGACTGTCATGAAATTCACTGCTACGCTTTTCAACGCTACCGACAATGATCATCGCGTTGCAAAGCGCATCGTCCTCCATGCAGATGCACTGAAGAGCTTAAAGTTATATTCCGGTGATGTCGTCGCTTTGTCGCCCGTAAATACAACTCGCTCTAAACAGGTGAGGGCACGCTGGCGAAGAGGATTCGTCTCGCATCCTGGTAGATTGGCATTAGTTGAACCCCCGGGGACTAACTAAGCATGAACAGGATTTTGCAATCGGTGTCGCGTGGCCATCCCTGGAATTGTCGCAGAATTGTATGTATCCCCTCCACCGATGGTTTAGCACTAAGATGCGCTTGTACCACAACAGGCGTTTTAGTATCGCGGTCCCTCCTCCTCACAGCGCGCGTGGCAGAGGGCAGTCAAGTCCAGATTACTCCTGTACCCACAAAACCTACCAGCACTGCTACGGATTTGCTTCCGTCGTTGCACAATGCCTGCAAAGCTAAAGTTATTCGTCTTAGAGAGATTTACCATGACACGTCGGTCGGAAAACCCGCGCCAAGTCCACCCCAAGGTCGAGATTGGCTCGTATTATCGCTGCGGGAGCACCTGAGTAAGTTTCCGTGCGCCTTCTGTCCTGGGTTATACGCCGACAAAACCCCTGAGTTGGATTGAAGTTTCTCTTGCCATCCCAGATAATAGAAGTGGTGTATGAGGGTGAATTCCGCAGGTTCTGTGTTGAATACGTGTCGGCGACCACCTCGAACCCGGATAACCCTGTTAAAACCATATCAGTTGATTTACAATCTTTATCCATCGGTCCAACTCTTTGGACGGTAGGATGGGACACCTCGGTAATCATAGCAGATGGCGACGCTGGTGATCAACGTACTCATGCATCCCAAGTACGGGAACTCTATTACTGAGCTCTGTTGTGAACACACATTTCTTCACAGGCTGCCGTAGAGGCTTTCCATGAAGTTGCAGCATCTGACGCATATGCTACTGTCGGTGGCCTAGATGAAACTATAGCACAAATACGCGATCTTATCGAGATACCTCTTACAAGACCGCACCTGTTTGAATATTTCGGTCAGTTCATACCTTTGGATGTAGTTCATGGTTCCCAATCGGCTTCTCCTTCAACCAAGGCTTGAAAGCTCCACGGGGTATACTATTGCATGGGCCTCCAGGAACAGGCAAGACCCACTTAGCACGCGCCATTGCGGCGTCAACGAAATCATCAGTTCTTGTCATCAACGGGCCGGAGCTTTCGTCGGCTTATCATGGTGAAACAGAGGCGCGACTTCGTGATGTCTTTGAAGAGGCTCGAAAGAAAAGCCCGTGCATCGTTGTCTTGGATGAAATTGATGCACTTGCGCCTAGACGGGAAGATGGTCCTGGGGGAGAGGTAGAGAAAAGAGTTGTCGCCACCTTACTGACGATCCTTGATGGGATGAAAGATGAATCCGGTGGTGGCACGGAAGGGCGAGTTGTAGTCATCGGCACGACTAACAGGCCAAATGCTATCGACCCTGCCCTCCGAAGACCGGGCAGATTTGATAGGGAGTTTGAGATCGGCAAGTACCTAACTGTTGCAATGTTGTCAGCTCTAGAGCGATGGCTGACATCCTCATTTCACCTAGGTGTACCAGACGCTGAAGCACGCTTTGCGATTTTGCAGGTATTACTTTCTAAAGCACCCCATTCGATTTCGGAAAGCGGACTTCGGTCCGTGGCAAGTCGAGCGCATGGATACGTCGGCGCTGACTTGAACGCAGTTGTTCGCGAGGCTGGAACTATAGCCATTAAACGATGGATAAAGCAACGACCAACTGGAAGTACAGAAGACGCTGGGCCACCCGCGGATTTAGTGCTTGAGTTGGAGGACCTCACAAGTGCTTTGCCTACTGTTCGACCGTCGGCAATGAGATCAGTCTTCCTCGAGACACCCCCAGTAAGGTATTCAGATATTGGTGGTCAAGCCACTGCTATCCAGAAACTCCGCGAAATGGTCGAGTGGCCCCTTCTTCATCCAGAAGCTTTCAAAAGATTGGGTGTCCGACCACCCAAGGGCCTTCTTCTGTACGGTCCTCCCGGGTGCAGTAAAACTATCTTGGCACGTGCTTGCGCAACGGAAAGTGGAGTCAACTTCGTCGCTGTGAAAGGACCTGAGGTATGCGGTCATGCGATGATTTCAGGGACTAATGATCGACATTCTGCTCAGCTCCTTAACAAATATGTCGGAGAATCCGAACGGGCTGTCCGAGAAATTTTCAGGAAAGCTCGTTCCGCATCCCCGTCCATTATTTTCTTTGTGCGTTCTCGTGCTCGTAGCCCGATCGACCATTCATTGCTCTTACCTCAGGACGAAATCGATGCACTGGGGACGTCGCGTGCAGCTGACTCAAACTCTCCACCCACACACGAGGGCGTCCTGACAAGTTTACTGAATGAAATGGACGGGGTTCAAGAGCTGAACGGCGTGACCATTGTCGCAGCAACGAATCGGCCTGATGTCATCGCAAGTTATTGTTTACTCGGATAATGTAACCTTTTAAATCTTGCGTCTTCCACAGGATTCAGCATTGATGCGCCCGGGTCGCCTAGACCGTATACTGTATATTGGCCCACCAGACCAGGATGGAAGAGAAGAAATATTGCGCATAAGGACGGGGAGAATGAGCATAGAAGAAGGCCTGGACATAAAATGTATCGCTTCTATGGTTGGTATTTCCACTAGCACCTGCCTGAAATTGTCTGAGCTTTGAAGACCGAGGGATGCACTGGCGCAGAAATCGTCGCACTTTGCCAGGAAGCTGCATTGTTGACGATGCAAAATGATATACAGGCGCCATTCGTAGGGTTGTCTCTGGCGCCGTTTCTCGACAAGGACCTGATGTGAAATATTCCCCAGGTACCTCAGACAGCCTTCGAAGCAGCCGCAAGAGCTGTTCGCAGGCAGGTCACATCAAGTATTATTCAAAAGTATCACGATTGGAGCGAAGGAACTGGGCTTGCAAGTGCATAGTTCTGGGCACCCTGTATATTTGGACCAGGAAGAATGTGGTGATGGCTAATTTGTGCTTTCATGGTTCAGATGAACCTTTTTCTCATGAAAGTTGCGTCGTGGTGCCAATGACTGCCAGGATTGACAGTGGCTTTGGTTTTGCGGCGGGTGGCCTTGCAAATCAGTGCAGCTAAGCGGAGAGTTCACTTCGATAAAATGATAGAATTAGTTGGTGAAAAAACATGCAGAGCTGTAATGCGATAAAAAAAAACTAGCAACGTCGGGGAAATCTCCAACACCACTTGTCATATCAGTATACGTGGGACATGTGGCTGTACAGGCTAGCTATAGACCAGGTTTCGACTGCATTTTGGTGCTTTTACTAATCCTAACAACTACAGTGCAGCCAAAACCTTCTGGGTTTTGAATCTCAAGGAATCCCATTCATCACGTCAATGAAACTAGGCCTTCTCGAGATTCTCTACACGAACCACTGTCCAGTCTTTGACGATCGCTGTTCTCGCTCGTATTCCTCATTAATGAGGGTCACCTCTAAACTTTTTCATCCACTGGTGGTAGAACTGCGTCGGTGACCTTTGACTTTGTTATTAGGCAGATCTGACGTCCACTGCTGCCATGATCCCAGTTAATTGGCGCAGCGATGGCATCATCACTTTCGCTGTAGCCTCATTCCCTGGGAAGAGTAACCGTGGATCCTTCCCCTCGAATAATCCTGCTGCGTTCGGAACTACTATCCCAGCAGGTTCTGCGAATGGATACAGTCCATACTCTCTACCATTACATTATAAACAAAGTTCAAATAGCTAAAACTAGCGCAGGTGTATGCTATGGGGAATTTATAAACTTGCAAACCAAAGATCCAAGCAGCTGCTACGCCAATAATGACAGCGATGTCCATATCAGGCGCGTGGACGCATCCATAGGGTCACGACTCTGTACCGTTAGACTGTTGCAATATACCGCTCGAGAGGGCATGCGAGGATGAACGGTGCTATGATGTGCCCCAAGGGACCCTCTCCATCAAGGCTAGGCCACTAACCGCTAGCTGTGGGTTTCCCCGTAACGTCCAAAGGGATATAAATTCATAGCGACCGAGCGGGTAACCACAGACGACGCATCCAGATAATAGTGAGTGCAGAAACAAGCGATGCTTTCTAATCAATGGATCTGAAAGAATTTGTATGTACTGACAATCTTGCTGGGTATCCTGAGACAACGTTGAAAGGAAATCAAATACATGTCAATAATCACGATAAACCAGTCCCACAGTGATTTATCATAAAGCGTAGCAGCCCGACATGAGAACCTCCGAACGGCCGCTTTGGTCTCATAACTCAGTTAGGTGCATTCTCGGAGGCCAGCGCCGTGCACTGTACCAACTTTGCGAAGAGATTTCAGCCCACGGTAGGCTGGTGGAGCCGCCAGTTGGGAGATGCGTCGTCCATCAAGGATTTTAAAAAACTCAACTCTTGTTAAGCCCTCTTTCGTGTGAGTTAATTGCAGCTATTAGGTTCAGTAGGTCCTCTGCGTCACGATACGAAAGCGAACTATTTCGTGGCAAGTAACCACCAGCATAGGCTCCATCATCCGGAAGTCAGTGTCAGCTATGACGGTAGTAAGACATCGGACTGTCATCATCTTACGGACTCAGTGAACTATTGTGGGCACGAAAATGGGAACAAACCCTTGACTTGCCTCTCATTACGTATGAAGGAGCCTATCTTCTGCGATGCCAAACGCTGTGGTATACAGTTCTGCTTGTAGGGCATGGTTCCATGAAAATCATTCTTGCGAGTTGACTCTGAACCTTCCTTGAACACCGCAGACACTGAATAGCCATGAGATAGGACCCTTGCCAGAAAGGAGTATGTGTACCCAGGAATAAAGAACCCTTTCCTCATATTTCACGAGAGGTTCTTCCATGTAGTCCCTTCGTTTTGTGGAAACGACCAAAAGCATCATTATACGACATACCCTTGTACAAGCTTTTCCAGGACAGTCCCTGAAGCAATCTGGAATTCATCTGTGCCACTACTTATCATCTTACCACCCTTTTTCAACATCCTGCCTTGTGATCGAACGACCTCCTTCATCCGCGACTCCGCATCTGTTGTCCGTCGAGAGATCTCGGGACCATTCGCTTTCGATCCTCCAATCACATCCGATATATTTCTGGTTTTAGTTCGACGATCATTCGCTTTTGATTTGCCTTTGTTACCGCCAGCGATATTCGTGGGGGCTTCGCGCAGCGCAAATGCCTTCGCAAGGTGACCAATATGGAGATTCCGAACATGGAACATATGTTTTTCAGTGGCTGGATGTGTCGCATAAGCTCTCATGTGGGATAAGAATGCATTTTGTGCGAGCCGCGCATGCTGTAGAATCGTCAACAAAACAGTGCATACCTTAAAGACGTTGCATACCTCTTTCCGTTGCAGTACCCATCGTTCAAAGGCCAACTGTACATCAGTGGCGCGTGACTCGTACTCCATGCCCTTTCCACCAAGCCCTTTGATCAAGACGTCCTCCACGCTCGTTCCTTCTAATATGATATTCGCCTCCGCATTGGACGATAACTCGTCAACTCCATCTCGCATCGTTTCCTGGATCCACTTGACCCATTCTGACTCGCTAGGGGCAACAAAACTCCATGCTTCTCCACCTCTTCCAGCACGTGCTGTTCGGCCAACACGGTGCACGTATTCTTTGCAACCTCCTTCTGTAGGAAGATCATATTGTATAACTGCCCGAACAAGGGGGAGATCGAGACCGCGCGATGCAACCGAGGTACAAAGTAATATGGAAGACGACATGAAAGGTAGCTTTCCTTTTGTTGATGATGTAGTCGAGAAGCCGCGTAAGGACGCGAGACGGGTGGAGGTCGCCAGAGACCCGTGCAACCGAAAGATGAGAGTATCGGGAAAGAGGGGTGATTGTACTGCCACCTCTTCATCTATGGCCCTCGATTTTACAGCTGCCTCATCCATGTCTGATTTCTTGTCGCTAGACTCCAGATCAAGGGTATCAGCCTGTTGTCCTTCACCATCCATCCTTGTTCCTCCCAAGAGCCGCCAATGAAAGTCGACGGAGTCCGTACAACTCAAAAAGACGATAATTTTACATCCTTTTCTCGTTTGATTTTGTGCTAGGATTGAACGAAGTAGGGCAATGAGAGTAACCAGCCGCAACTTGAGCGGGACTATGACGTACTTCTGCACCAACTGAGACGGAGGTGTGAACTTGGTCGTCGACGATCCCACAGTAGCTGCATCCCCACCATGCAGAGTTTCTTGGGACTCTTGTTTGTCATCAAAAGACTTGATCATAATCGGATCCATTAAGGCAGTCCCTGCTAGCTTCTGAACGTCTTCTCGTATAGTCGCTGAACACAGAATCGTCCTCCTGCGCCGTTCCCAGCCCCAACCACCGACTTCCCGGCTCCTACCTTCCTTCACAGCTTGCACGGCCAATCTCCGGCGACCATCCAAACTTTGGATAATACCCTTAATCGTATCTTCGAATCCTAGCTCCATTAGACGATCAGCTTCATCCAGGACTAGCCATCTGCATTTTCCGACATTGAATGACGAGGTATTTTGAAGGTGGTCGAGTAGCCGCCCGGGTGTCGAAACAAGTATCGGGATACCTTTCCTCAGACGCGCCTTTTCATGGGTCTTCGTAGCACCTCCAGAAAGTAAGCCCGACACTAACCAACGGGTATATCGCTGGGAATTTTCGCCATCCTCCGACTCGCTTTCCGAGTGTAGTTTTAGTTTGAGAAGCGAGTCGAGGACGTCTGATATTTGCTTGGCAAGCTCTCGGGTAGGAGCGATGATGATAGCAAGGGTGCCGATAGACCTGTCGATGTAGGAGAGTGTACTTAATGGTAAAAGGTCATGGACGATGGGCAGGAGGAAAGCTAAAGTTTTTCCTGAGCCCGTCTGAGATTGAATGAATACATCCCTTTCAGCGAAGTCCTCCGAAGGGCGTTTGGTGAACACAGAAAGAGCTGCACGTTGGATGGATGTCGGCTTGAGCACTCCCATTTTGTTTTCTAGATGGGCTGTAAGAAAGCTATGGAGACCCAGCTCAGCAAAGCCAGACGTCATCGTCAACGGAGCATTGCTCGGTTTGGAGGGCGTCTTGGATCCAGACGACGGCTGCGGCACATCAATCTTGGGATTATGCGAAAAGAGCGACGATATTATGTGCGTTGGTGGTGGTTTCAGACCAGCCACCGCATGATCAGTAGAAGCTTGCATCGGAGGCTCTTCATGACGTATCCGCTTTGGTGGATGTGAAGACTCATCGTCAGCCTCGGACTCGGGGCGAGTCTCGGGGATTATAGCTTTCCGTTTCAACGCCCTTTTAGTCTTCACCCTGGGTAGGAATGAGTCGGACGACGTTTGAAACCTTCATCATAACCTGTATACACACCTATCGGTCCATCGACCTGATTTTTTGGCGTTCTTCGGTCTAGCCGACACAGCTGTTTCCGTAGATATGTTTAGTATCAGTCCATCGTCCATGTTCGACACTGCGACCGCAACGGCCCGGGCTCACGATGGTCCCCAGTTAACTAACGTAAGTAGACGGAATTCACACGAATTCAAAGTCTTCTGCCCAGCGCACGTAGCTTATTCCTTTCCCTAACCACAGCTGCAATGTTCCGCAGGACTTCCCTCGCATTCATTATAGTCTCTCTCGCTGCGTTCTTCTGTATTCAGTCCGTGAATGCCGCTAAGGGTCCAAAAATCACCCACAAGGTCTACTTTGATGTCAAACATGGCGACAAGGAGCTAGGTCGAAGTGAGTTGTTTCTCATGGTTGTCGAGTCTTACATAGACAATGAATACTGCTCTGTAGTTGTCATGGGCCTCTATGGTGGAGTATGTTTTTGTTTAGTGTACCAACACGAAGTCGCTAAATGATACGGGATGGTAACCCAGACGGTCCCAAAGACCGTCGAGAACTTCCGCGCCTTGGCTACTGGCCAGGATAAAGCTGGTAACGACCTTGGTTATGGTTACAAGGGCTCAAAGTTCCATCGTGTCATCAAGAACTTCATGTGAGCTACCTTGAGTGTACGTGTACTTAACCAACTCATGTTTTCGTAGGATCCAGGGTGGTGACTTCAGTGCGTTCAACGAGCCCAATGTAATACTTGTAGCTTATATATTTCATTGGCATAGCCCGCGGGGATGGTACTGGTGGCAAGGTTCGTTTGTTCTGGTACTCACCTGACACGTCACTGGTTAATTTGCCCTGCATAGTCTATTTATGGCGACAGGTTTCCAGACGAGAACTTGTGGGTGATGCATACGCGATACCGAGTCGTTCATGTACTGAATATCCTCGAAGCAAACTCAAGCACACTGGCCCCGGTACACTGTCAATGGCGAATGCTGGCAAGGATACGAACGGTATGTTTAATCATCTGCAACCAGCGTTTCCGCTGATGCGAACCACATTAGGTTCCCAATTCGTAGGCAGATCTCACCACATCATTCCTGTCTCTGAAATGCGCTCTAGTTCATCTGCACTGTTGTAACCAATTGGCTGGATGGTAAACATGTCAGTTCTAAGCAATAGTTGAAGGGGCGAATTTCTGAATGTTGTCTGACTAGGTTGTCTTTGGCAAAGTTCTTGAAGGAATGGACATCGTTTATGCCATTGGTGCGGTTCTTCTGTGTGCTGACGACGTACACTAACCGTCAGTTCAGAGGATGTCCCAAAAGGCCGCAATGATAAACCAGCGGAGGACGTCATCATTTACGATTCTGGAGAGGTTAGTTTGCACGATTTCTCTCATCGACTATTCTCAATGCGCAACAGCTGCCGGTAGAGATGGTTTATGACGCGGATGGAAAAGAGGTACCTCTTCGTGCTGAGCTATAGCCCGGCACTTATATCTGAGACAATCGTGTCAATAAATATTTGTTGCTTGTCAACAGGCCTTCGATGCTGAACCTACTCCCAACCCTCCTACACATACCCCTGACACACCCACTGTCGAAGCGACTGCCCCCATATTTTCATGGGTTTCGGAGGGGCAACTTGTTGGTGTGTTGTTTATGTTGATGATTGCGTCTGCTGCGTGCTGTTTGTGGTGTGAGGGACTTCGCCTGATCCGCCGGACGCTGCGTCACGCGCGTCGTGCAAGTTATAGCCGTGTCAGTGACGAGGACCTCGAGAAATAATCTACTGGTGTCGTGGTGCCATGCTATTTGGTGATACTGTCGTCATTCTTTTTTTTTTGTTTTGTTTTACACGACCATTCCTTCTACTCCTTTTCTTTGGGATCAGTGCATGAAATGTTTGGGTGTCTGTCTCACAATCTTCATATATTTGAGTTATGAATGGTTGAACTATATTTGCGGTCAATACGTAACAACTTGTACGGTTTCCACTACCTGGCAATCCGCATAATGAAAATATGACGCTGTGCGCACATTTCATCTGCAGACCTTGGCGCTATACTCACGTTCACTCGCTGGTGTGATGCGGCATGGGCTTCCTTTATGAACGACGCTCACGAAGGTCGCGTCTCAGGTCACAGAGACTTGTTTTCTTCCTCCTTCGTCTTTTCTGGGTCGCCTTCGTTATATGGCATGACTTTGGAGCGTTCGTGTACAGTTTGGCGGGTTGCAAATGGCCTGACAAGGCGCTGGAGTCATGGGTAAGTTCTCGTGCGCTACCTTCATCCGAACTCCAGCTGTTTGACCTCATGCCGTTCGAAGTCAAGCAGTGCAACGAGGCCTACTAGGGTTATGCTGATCGCCGACGTCCAAGTCCCCAATCCCGCTACCACCCGAAATTTGTGGTTTGGAGAAGACCCTGTCACTACCTATTTGCGCAAGAGCTGGAGCGCAGTCTCTCGTCTCCGTCCAGACGTTGTGATCTTCCTGGGGGATGTACTCTCCTCTGGGCGGTATGTTCGGAGCAAGCAAGAGTATGTCCGGTCGCGTCTCTTCTCTCATGTCAACCGGATCCATGACTCCTCGGTTATAGGTACGACGCCTACTATGATAGATTCAAATCTATCTTCCAACACGGCAATGGGACGTCGTTTTATTTTATACCTGGAAACACGGATGTAGGGTATGTACATTGCCCCATCTGCAGCGGAACGTCTTAACTCAAGGTTCTGCAGCCTAGGCCGATCGTCGTCGTTTACGGAGGATGCACCCCGTTTCTTTACGGAATATTTCGGTCCACTAAATCAACTCGTCACGATCGCTGGCCACAAGTTCGTCATGATCGATGCTTCGAAACTTGTAGAAGAAGACTACCACCGCCACGCCCATGATAAGACATATGAGCAGTGGACCCCACTAAATGGGGGCCCTATAGCTTTCATAACATCCATCGCGAGTACCGTGGCCGAAGATTCCGTTGTTCTACTGAGCCACATTCCGCTGTCGCGCTCAGCGGGGCAATCATGTGGTTCTCTTCGTGAAAAGGGTTCGATTCGCGCTGGTGCAGGGCATGGTTATCAGAACATGCTTGGCAAGCAGACCACTGAATTTATTCTGAAAATGCTTGGACCAATAGCCGTGTATAGGTGAGGTGGACACTTGCGCACTATAACTGAGACTGATCACTTCACTAGTGGAGATAATCGAGACTACTGTGAGGTAACGCACCAATTACCTACTTCCGATGGCACAGGTGTAGGCTTGAAAGCTCGGGAGGTGACCGTTAAGTCATTCTCCCCTTCGCGACATATCAGATGGCCGGGGTTCCAGCTCATTTCCTTAATTCCACCGTCTCCAGACTTGTCTGGTTCCATCATAGCAGACACGGCGTGCCACCTGCCCGATACCCAAGTAATTTATAAGCCCTTATACTTCCCGTGTCTGGTGGTCACAGCAGCTATTCTACTACTCGTCCGGATCGTTTCCTCGCAACGTCATCGAATCTCGTCGTTTTCGCGCACCCGTTCCACAGGGCCGAAATCTGCAATATGGTCGACATGGTCCCCTCGACTCCCCGAACGTCTGGCGAGCCCAACCAATCCTCTCCCTCCAAACATGCGTCTGGCGAGCACGAGAGTGCCGTCCTATCGGGTCAGCCCGCTTTCGGGTACACCTCGAAGCTCGCCACCCCTCAGCCCCATCACGTTGTTCCCGACTGAGGGCGAAATGGATGATCCGTTGAGCCCAGCACATTGCATCAGAGAACGTCACGATACTCGCGATGGGGCTTGGATGGCAGAACACGCGGATGAGGACGAGTGGACTAGCGATGCGACTACGTTCCTACCACCGCCGTCCTCACAGAATACCCGAACCAGACTATGGTCGTGGACGGGATCATTCGAGTTTGCTGGTCGGAGGCGACGTATCACGTTCGGTATTCCCTGCTGGATGATATGCAATGAAAATCTCATCTCGAGGAGTTCCTCGTGTCTATCTAGGAGACGAGGGCCGGTGTGGAGATTCGCTTATGATGCCCTTAGTATTGCATTCCCTGCATTGATTATTCAGGTCATCGTGAAGTGGATGTTCCTAACGAACTGATGCACTGTATAGACTGACCTTGCAAGAATGTTACGAATTATTGCTACACTCGTATCTTGTTCTGCTCGTCGTCACTGCTTGGCTTACATTACAGGGAACGCGTATCCCAACTGGCTGGCTAATTTGCAATACAGTAGGTACACAGTACAGTAACTAGCCTGCCCTTGGTGCTTAAGTCCAACAAAACTGGACCTCATGTAAAATATACAAACTAGATGCGGAAGGTCTCTCATGTCAGATTATCCGTGTTAAAGCGTATCCCGCAACACCTAAAACTATGCAATGCAGTCAGAATGGGCAAAAATGTTGGAGCTAAAGCACACTTACGATATCCGGTGAGCTTCTCTAACGGAGTATGGAAGTACATGCTAGTAGTATAAGCAGCGAACAGCCAAATAGTGATTATCGCGGAGGTGTATACGAGGGCATATTTATGCGCAGTTGTCCATGACGAAGTGGGCAAACGTAAGGATGGCGTAAGCTGATCAGCGAGGAAGAGCGCAGACATAGTAAGAAGGAATATGTGCCCAGAGACGTCGTGACCCTTTCTCATCCTTGGGATGGCTGTCCAGTGCTCCTCCGGCAAGAGAAGCGGCGATGCGAAGAGGCCAGGATGCGTAAAGGGCGAAATCGTCGACTTTGTGAAGCAGAACTCGTTTGGAATAGGGAAGGCTGCACCAGAAGGCAGGGTTATCGTGCATTCGCCCCCCGAGGCTGCAATGACGCGCTCCAACAGAGCCGGACCGAAGAACCAGCTCGTAAAGACTAGCCAGGCGGCAGTTGCCAAAGCCCATTTAGAGAGTCTCCGGATAGAACGCTGCGGACGAGGGCTGGATACCCAGAGGAAGAGAAAGGCACTCGAAGTCCATGCCCAAGCGCGCTTGATGAACAAGACGTTGAGGAAATTGGATTTCGTAGCAAAGTAATGGGACTTGTGGAGATGATGTGGAAGATGGGTGAGGAAAGGGTTCGAGGTATCGAGATATGTACTGTTCTTGACGGAATAAACGGTTCCAAGAAAAATGATGAGCGTCAAAGCGGTGAACGTTGCCTGCAGTACGTCTATCTTGATGGACATGGCTCGCAAGGAGTGAAGTGTCGTCTACAACGTGGATGGTGATGCGAATGAAAAGCAAAGAGTCAATGACATAGCGTGCACGTGATTAACCCCCTAACTTCGACATGGAGGAGTCGACATTCACTCAGCTGGCGGCATATCACACCAAAGATACAGACGATAGTCTGTAAAGGGCGACAACTGTCGAGACGATGCCACATGTGAGCGCATCAATGGTAGTAGCTTGAGCATTCAGGTATGTACGTCCAATGTATATAGCATTCCACGATCCAAGTGCTAGCAACGATTCCCAGATAGTCCTCTGTATAAAACAAGCAGCCTTCATCGAGATGCCCACGCACTATCGAGACGATCCAAAACACCCTGGACCTCTCGTACTGCAGCTTTGCGCTGCTGTCTCGCATCGGGCCATTCGACCCCAGGTGCGCAGAGAGCGTCAAGGCGGAGGAGGGACTGGAGAAGAAGCTCGGATAACCGGGTATGATCCAAAGGTGTAGGCGCTTTTGACAGCGCGTTATTGGGTACGGCAGTCTCCTGTGCAGGCTTCGACGCAGGAGTCAACGACGTCGCCGAGGATGGCAAAGTAGCCAGCGGATTTGAGCAGGCCAGGACGAAAGCATCCACGTCAGGGACAAGCATAGAGCGTACACGATTCAGCTCCGTGTGGATGGCATTGATCGTGCTCTCTTCTGTTTGTGGTTCCTTTTTAACCGGTGGCGGACGCGGAGCAGGTGCTGGCGGTACCGTATTACCACCGATGAGCGCGATGGTAGAATTTTCCCGGATTTTATATGCAGATACTGGGGTACCGGGGGGCACTCAGTCAAGGTGCAAAGGCAGATATAGAAGACATACGTAGGGCATGGTCGTCTTTCATGACTGCACCTGCATGGACAAGTTTGAACGATTCCTCCGGGAGTTGCGTGTACTCCGCAATATCTGCTCTGAGCTTCCCCAGGGGCGTATTGGCAGGCGGTAATGGAAAATGTAGCACATTTCGGTCCCACTTGACGCGAATCATGGTCTTGAACGACTGGCGAGACCTCCAACGAAATGGGATGCGCAGTAGTGCTACAGTCACGCGAAAAAGCAGCACAAGGCTGATCACGACTGTGGGGACGGCGGTAAGAGATACGACCCGAAGAACTGTCCACCGATGGGCACACACCTACGTGCAATGGAGACACCTTGGAGGAGACGAGCTTGCGTGCAAATCGTTGTAAATGGGGAGCAGTGACCACCGTGACCATCAGTCACTGCTACCAAACGTACGTAGTAACTGTAAAGCTATTGTTATTGTCCAACGTAAAGAGTTTGCAGTCTCCCTCCGCCAGTACTCTCTCTCGGTACATGTCGTCGAACACAAATCCAGTATACGGAAACTACCATGGGTGTGTTTCGTTTCGATAGCTGGGGTGTACTGCTATCGACTGGGCATCGTCTGCAGGTACTACTCCAAAAGACCCTCCGTACGCGATCCGCGTCTCTCGCTTTTACCGGCGAATTTCTTCGCCGGAAAGATTGTTCTCGACATTGGCTGCAACGAGGGCTGGGTGACATGCGAAATCGGTTTACATGTCTCGCTGCTCCCATGTGTTGCAATCGGCTTAACTTCATGACAGGACAAAGCTGGGGTGCCCAGAAAGTAGTCGGCGTCGACATCGACGAGACCCTTATTCGTGCCGCGTGGAGAAGGCGACGCAGCCTCTGGAGCCAACAAGTGCCGGAAAGAAATGTGTCGGGGCCGATCCCAGAGCCGATATCGTCTAAAAGGGCCAGACGCCATCGTGTCGTCGACAGTAACACCTTCGACTACTTCCCTACCTCATGCGAGTATAGCCATGGAGCTCTCCCAATTCCAAGCAACGCGACAGGGGTGGCCCGGTTCCCTTATAATGTCACTTTCCGCACTGCAGACTGGGTAACAGAGGACGGCGCCACTGACGGCGCCGGATATGACGTAGTCCTTGCGTATGGCCATTGTTTTGCGGCATTTCTTCGTATCATGGACAGCGTCGCAGGTTTTCGATTACAAAGTGGATTCATTTGAACTACGGTGACGATGGGATCAAGCAGTTCTTCCGAAGGATATACAAGTGTCTGAACACCGGAGGGACTTTAGTGCTAGAGCCACAAGCCTGGGGAACGTACACTAAAGCCAAGCGAATGGATGAAAGATTGAAGGAGAATGCTAAGCACTTGCAATTACGGCCAGAAAACTTCTCTGCCATTTTGCGAGAGATCGGATTTGGACCACCCACACAGCTGGGATCGGTCGGTGAAGGAGGTTAGTGTCTGATTTTTGAGCCGCTGGCCGTTTCTTGACGTCGTGTGTAGGTTTCCGCCGACCGGTAGATCTCTACGTTAAACTTTGATGTTACGTAATCTCGGGGAATACATGATGTGTTGGAATACTCGACCTTACGGGTTCGGAGAATCTAGATGGTACCATACTTGCAATTCCTTACCGTACAGTGGCCTCGTTTCTAGCGAGACTTTGTAGTATTATCGCGTATTTATGTGCATCCATACGCGTTAGCAGTCGCATTTCCCAGGCCCGAGCACTCTCCATCGAGCCATGACTTTACTGAACTATGTCGAGCCGACCAACAGCAATCTGGTAAGCTGCCTTGACGGTTTCCTGCGAACGCTTGTCATTTATCTCTACTAGATATGTTGCATTTGCCAGTACGTGTGACTGTATTGCCCGTCCCTAGATAACTGGACCCGTGAACCCTTGACTTCCCCGGACTGCAGCTCCCCGTTCACAGATCCAGCGACCACAAGAACATGCATGCACACCTTCTGTCACAATTGTATAGAGGAAGCAGTCAAGCATTCCCCACAATGTCCCGTCGATCGCTTGCCGCTCTCGATGGACGACGTGCTACCTGCGAATCCGATCGTAAAACATGTCAGTACTTAGTATCTCATGCCCGATCCCTACGCTCAACCTGTGCGGATATTACAGCTCGTTGATGAACTCATGGTTGAGTGTCCACAGCAACCCGCCGGATGCACCCATACATGTCAACGGCAGCTGCTAGCGTCTCATCTCGAACAGACGTGTCAATATGTCTCGGTACCGTGC
Source organism: Astraeus odoratus (assembly GCA_016618355.2). Classification (NCBI taxonomy): domain Eukaryota; kingdom Fungi; phylum Basidiomycota; class Agaricomycetes; order Boletales; family Astraeaceae; genus Astraeus; species Astraeus odoratus. The sequence goes on along the minus strand of JADGIP010000179.1, from coordinate 6,544 downwards.
CCAGTAGATGACTGTGATCAGTCAACCTTGCGCAAAGATTATGACAAGCACGCCGATGTCTGCGTTCATCGCAGTGCTGAATGTCAAGACTGCGGCATCACTGTCAAGTATGGCAATCTCAATGTGAGTTGTGCCACACCACTTTAGTCCATAATTCTAAGGTGCCGGACCCAGGCTCATTACTCTGAATGTTCCTCGAAAGTAACCACCTGCTCCTTGTGCAAGGCCGAGCTTTCCAGATCAGAGACTCAGCAGCACCATGCTATTTGCCCAGATGTTGAGGTACCATGTTTGCATGTCGACAACGGGTGTCCCTGGACGGGATGCCGTCGCGATCTACGCGATGTCCACGTCCCAACGTGCCCATATGAAGCTATCAAGGGCTTCTTTGCTACCAACAATGCCAAGATATCCACGCTCATTACGGAGAACGCTACCCTTAAGCAGAAGGTCCGGGCTCTAGAGGGCTTCATTCAAACTATGCAACGTGATATGCTATTTGTGAAGAGCGCCCTGAGTCCATGGTACCGGTTCGAGATGCAGCGGTTAGATCAGGCATCGACGAACCGGTCCTTTAGTAGCACAAACAATACTGACAGCAACAGGCCCCTCGTTGCAACGTCCGCTTCCCATGATACCACAAACCGTACACAAGAGCTCTCGATGACGAGTCCTATCGATGCAGTCCCTCTCGTACACCCTGCCGACGTCAATGATGCTGCTGCTTATTTTTCAGCTGGTGCCGATCCAGGCTATCTCGAAGGCGATCACGTCACATCTGGTGCGCTCCGTTCCTTCGGTGGCATGGTCAATGCCCCTGTTCGTCAACATCAACGATCATTCTTGTTCCCTGTTGCTCCGCTCAATCTGAGCACCTCCCTAGAGGGAACCTTATCCGGGCTGAGGGAATCCCTGGCAACGGTATCCGCTTCTGTCGATTCGCTAGCCCGTTGGAATGACATCACTCTTACCACCGAGAGTATGCGGATAAATGAAGAACTTGGCTCGCTGAGATATGCTATTCACGGTATCCGGGTACAGGTACGTTCCAAGGCCTCTCGACTCTGCTAGGCACTGAGATGGCTACTTACAATGATTTATTCTGTGCGGTAACTTGGATGGCATGATGGTGTGGTGGTTAGTTGCACCGTCTTATGATGGATAGGAACGCCCAAGCTTTAGGACGGCCCGACGAATCTCCGCTTGTGACTGGCCCGGCATCTACCATGCTGGCCGCACACGCCCTTCCTGGTCATCCCCCCCTCCACCCTCCAATGACCATGCCTATGTTCTCTGGGCCGCCCGGTACAAAGCTGTAGCGATTTATCGGCCATATCAGCCTCCCGATATTTGTGATTTGTGATTAATTGCTGGCTCTCCGTGGGTCACCCACCCTGAAAGCATTATTAGGCCTCGACCGGTCGCAACGAATATTCATCACGGTATTATTGCGACGGCGACGGTAATTGGCTTGAGCTATCCTGCCTCTTTATCATCGCGGACTGTGAAAGCCTCACGCATGTACTCTTTTACGTATGTGGCCCAACGGCGCGCAGACAGCCCCATAGGACCTAGGGACATTTTGGTGGCGGGATGATCGGGTTACCGGCCTCGTGTGGTCGTTCTATACCATGGTCTTTACCTGAATGGTCCTGACAATCTGGCAGGGACCGCTTCATTGGCTGCCGCGGTGCACTGGTCGTGTTGTTGCGTTCAGTGCCACAATTCAACTTGTTAATGTGCGCCTTCACTATGCGTATGATTTACACTGGGGGAACCTGGGGCTGAAGAAGGGGTGGGCAGAAATGTGGAAACCGATCCTTGTTTTCGATACAGTTGCATGATCCAACTTACTGCGACCTCACTCTTCCAGTATCCAGATGCTGTACTATACATCACCTTTGTTCCCAAGGTCTGTGCTTCCTACCGCAACTTAGGAATACCCTAATCACCGCGTCCACAACACGCAGGGGTGATAAATTCATGTGGCAGAGCCCACCATCCGAACAGTACGGCAGCACCTGACTACGGTCAACCGGGTTGGTCAACAAGCCCGCCACTGCTGTCAAGTCGAGTGTTCGGTATGGCCATCTGAAATGATCTAGATGTACCACAATTGGACACTGCTGCCAGTGTGCGGCTCCTTGGTATTCGAAGTCATCCAGGTCCACGGAGGTAACCGTATGATCAGTCAGCATGTCACACCCTAACTCCTTGTTTGTGATCCTCCGCACTCCAAGCACGAACGGCTTGCTTCTGGAAGATCGCCTCTTCTCATCCTGTACGTCACCTCCATAGATGGGCGCTCTGGGAACGTGAGTGACCGTGGATGCACAGCTATGTAACAGCAAGCACAGCCAGCAGATTGTATGTGGTGCTCGAGGACTCCATACCAAGTGACTATGGCACGTACATACATACAAGGGTCGGCAACCAGCACAGGTATGGTATATTGTCGCGCCAGACCGGTTAGCACAATGAAGTTGGAGAATGGATATGGGGTGAGCTGGGGCAGGTACCCCAAATCATACTGTCGTGATATCGGAGCCTGCCGTACAAATACCGGTTCCTTTATCAGAAAAAGCTGGAGAACGGGAATGTCTCAAAGGTGGATAAAGTTCTACGCCTGAACTTGATGCACTGCAAATCTGGACCGAGTGGGGAGTTGGCGGTTCGACTTAATCATGCGCCAAGATGCGTGCATCATTTACAGGGGTCGCCGCACTAACCTGACATTATGCGGACCCGAACAACTGCAAAATTGCTCCTAAATGGATATTGACATTTGCAAGGACTACGTTGATACGGAGACTACTGTAAGCTATTTTCTTGTGCGGGTGGAGCTATGTACGAGGTACGTGGCGCAATATATAGAGAGCATGTGTCGATTGCACAGGGGATGAATAGACAAAGCTACTGATTGTACACGCAGACTTATGATAGAACAATAACGACAACGGAAGGTGAGATGGAGCTTTCCAAAATAGCACAAGTGAAGAATAACGGAATAGAGTGAATAATCGAGTACCATTAGTATACAGTAGCTGCGGGAAAGCAAGCCGGGGACGACGAGAGGTAGATGCTGGCGAACAGTAATTCAGCGAGCACATTGCGAAGAAAGAAACAAATGAGCGTGAGGGAAGTGTCCGAAGCGATGAACAAATGGAGTGTTCCTCGTAGGCACTGCGAACTAGAGCATGCAGGAGATAATGAGTATGGGCAGCAGAATGGACGAGGACAGGGCCTAGTCTGCATATGGATTATGTACGGTGCGAAGGCGACCGAATGCTGTGGATGGGACCTGGACAAGGCGGGGTGATAGACAAAAATCGAGCGGGTAAAATCGGACGGCTACGTGGCATACGCACGGAATGAAGGGTGAATTTAGTTCGTGTATAGAAGCACAGCGGGTTTAACACATATTGCACGTTGCACCGAGAGGACAACGCACGCTCAACAGCGTACCACCCCCGCAGCATCATGTCCAATCACTGAACTCCCCACCCCTCCTGCCCGTGATAGGCATCACCATTCTGATACTCCGCGACATGCGCCGGAGTAGAATGTGGAGGGATAGACATACCAACGACATATCCACGAGATGCCATTCCGTGCATAGCCATCGCACTGGCCTCGGGTGGTGTGGGTATAGACACTGACTCGCTGACAGTGTAGGGAGTGCTACCTCCTTCCGGGTATGACTCGGTAGGTGAATGCGTATATGAGCGGTACTGATGCGGATGCGACATGGAATGTTGAGGATGGCAGTGAGGATGTGGTTCGCTTGTAGGGGTACTAGTGGATAAGAATGTATTGGTGTCGTGCGAGAAATGCTGGTGTTGTGACTGTTGCGGTTGAGAAGCATATCCACTCGGATCCGCACTCCACACCTGTACCGGGTACTTCGCCTCCTCACCTTCGCTCGATATATATACACCACTACCATGCGGGAAATGTGGGTTCGGAGGAGCGATAGGTGCAGGGGTAGCAACACAAGGAGGAATGCTACCTCTCCTCGCTGCGATGACTTCGTTTGAAGGGACCTTGACGTCCAGGTTAGACAACCAAAGTACACGTGACAGAAACTAGGGATACTCACCCTACCAAACTTGTGCATCGACTCGCCACGAGATGGTGCAGGCCCAGACTCAGAGGTGGGACCCTGCGTCTGCGGACTGTCATTGGGGGACAGCGTCGACGTAGGTGAGGTATATCCGGACGACACAGGTGTGGGGCCCGTACTGGCACCAACCCGCTGTCCGTTCACGTTCAGGCCGTTCATGCGCATCTCCAAGAAATATCCCGAGCCACTTCGCACGCGCACGAAAATCGAAGTTAGCGTATATCCTTGCTTCTCGGCTATAAACACGAAAGTACAAAAACGAAGGAAGACAGGTAGAATGCATAATAGAATCCACAAAAGCTAGTGATAGAACGCCGCGGAAAAATGGAAAACAAATATTATACAATGAAACTCACCAGGAGCCCCTCCTCATGCCCCCGTCATAATTCATTTCCGCTGCATTGCAGCTACCCACGTCCGAAAACATCGCACTTGAGTCGCTTCCTGTAATACTCGCCACGCTCCCAAATCTAGACAAACCACTGAAATTACTGGTAGTGGCCGATGCGGCGTCCTCGGTATCACATTCGCCATCACGTAGCCCGCCAGAGAGACCACTGCTAGCACTTGTTGCACTTGTGAGACTGGTCGTGCTGCCCCGCGGAAATGCCCAGCGCTGGAGCGACGATATATCAGGGGAGGTAACCTGCGCGGATGGGCTAGACGAACTGCTGGGCGGTGTATCGACCTCTCCGGGTATGGGGGACGCGTTGGGAGATAACGAGGGATCGCCAAACTGGAAATTGGGGGTTGGAAGTGGCCCCGGGATGGGAGAGGAGATCGTTCTCATGCTAAGCGTGTACAAACGGTTGTTGTCGTATCTTCGTGAGACGTGGGGCATAGCTGATGATGACGAAGACACGGACGGAGGAAGGCGTCCGCTGGCGGGAACAGCGGGGAGAGTGGCGTTGCGGGAAGGGAACAGAACATGAGGTTCTGATGCACGGTGAAAGATGTCAGGCCTGGAGTGTGCATACGGGTGCGAGTGTGTGACGTGGGCGGCTGACCGTATTGCACCCATGGCAACAGCTCCAACCCCAGGGGGAGGACGCGTGATAGCCTGGGTAGATCCCGGTGGCGACAAAGGAGACTTGGCCAGAAGTGCCTCATTCTTCTCTCTAGCGACGTGAGCGAAGGGATGGTGCATTAGTCTGTAGCAGTTGATGTCTAGAGATTTACGTCTGTCGTCGAAATGCGGTGGAAGATGCACCGTTTCTACATCAGGCTGAGGTAAGGATGGCATGACAGTAGGCAAAGATCCGCGACGCAAGTTGTAGAGATCTACATCCTGTGACCGGTAGTCATGAGCTGTAGCATGGTGAGGAAGCATACCGTCCGCTGGTGTGCCTGGGGAACCTTGCCACCCTGACGAGGGAGCGGACGAATCAGGTAAACAGGGACGGGAGCAAGAATTTTTGGGTGCCGATTCAGATTCTGCGGATGACGGGTCCGGCGTTACCGGGGATACGGGCTCTTCCATAGGATCGACTAGTTTCTCTGTGGCTGCGGACGAGCTCGAGGATTCATTTTGGGGGGTATCTTTCGGGGATGGCGATTCGGGGGTTTGAGAAGAGGCTGAAGGATTTTCCTGATCGGGAGCGAGAAGAGCGCGTTTGCGTAGTTGTTTGTCCTTCGCGCGTCTAGGGAACCAGGAGAGCGTGAGTCAGACAAAGGAAATAGTGCTCAAGAGGATACCTATTCTGGAACCAAACCTAGAACGGACGCGACGAAGGGAGGTGAGAGCGCGTTGGCGGGAGGGAGAAGATGAGAGGAGAGTGGCACACCTGTACAGCGCGGGGGACCATGTCGAGTTCGGCAGCGAGTTTTTTGCGGAGGGCGGCATTCGGTTTGGTGTCTTTGCGAAATACATCTTCGAGCACCCTTAGCTGCGCCCTTGATGTCCTCTTGCGGTGCTTGACTTCGTTGGGAATGTAAGGAAAAAAAGTCCTGAAATCCACAGAGGTGGGGTCGACACCGGGGGGGACCACAGAAGGAATGCAAGTATTTTGATACCTTGAATGAGAAGTAGATGGGGTGCTTGGGTCCATCTGAGAGTAGGTAAGGGTGGAGGGGACGTTGGGAGAATTGAAGACGGTGGAAGGAGAGACGTCTTGGGACGGGAGGTCGAGGTGGTATAACGCGGAGTGAGGATGAAGGAGAGGGTTGGTGAGAGAAAGGGAGAGATGCGAGACAGGGTTGGCGGACGAGCCAGGGTCCATGATATACTTTACGACCACGGTTGCGAGTAAAGTTTATGTTCCACAGCTGCCAGGGAACGGTTGTACCTCGCCGATTACATACGAGGAAGAAGAAAGAGAGGGAGGGAGAAGCAGCGTCAGGGAGGACGGGGGGGTGGCACGTCGTGGGTGGCAGGGAGCAGAAGGCGGCGAGAGGGAAAAGCAGGGGAAAGAGAGGGGGAAC
>JADGIP010000178.1:0-31166 GCA_016618355.2 Astraeus odoratus | reverse complement strand
CTCCATGTCTTTTTCGTCCCCAGCTCAGGCCTCGGATCTTGCATGATTGATCGCAAACTCGATAGCAGGTAACCGGGCTACACAGTCAACTTGTTCTGGTTGGGTCCTGATCGGAGCATCGGGCAATTGGCCAGGCACTGGTTCTGGCTCCGTGCCCGTTACTGAAGTAATTCCATCTGATCACCTCCTATGTGATGCTAATACAACTCCCCAGCGGGGGAACGCAATTTACATAGTCGGAGTCCGGGTATGGTAGATCTGGCTTTTATCTTTGTACGGTTACCAGTTGCCCATGGCCCCTCTCTCTGATGTTCCCTGGGTGGTCACCTTGTCCAACTTGCAGTGGAGCGTCAGACGAGACTGAGTAGCAGAAGTGCGAGGGACATTCAGAGAAAGTTGCCAGCGTTGATACCACGAAGAGAAATTTAAGCCCCGAGCGCAGGTATAAGTGTGCACACCCGCGCATGGCAAGTTGCGAAGCACTGTGTAGTATCAGCAAGGAACATAGCAGTACTGAGCAGACAGAAACCGAACAAAAGGAACTATAGCAAGAACTAAGAAATAGATATTCAGTATATACAAAAAGTGTGACAGTCTGCCATTAGCCATGATCCTTACATGCAGCATATCACTCCGTTCGCAGAATGCCCCTTTTAACCTTCGCCACGCCCCTGTCAGTCTCGGGAGACACTCGATGGTCGGTCATGCATATGGTCCTCGTATCTATTATAGCCGTGCTAGAAGGTGTGCAACAACATGTTGCTCTTCTCCAATCTCGTCCGTGCTAATGTAACAGCAAACAACTCTCCACTCTTCCGATTCAACTCTCTATCTTTAAAGACCGGTATGGTGCTGTAGGCATCAGCCTCGGTTAGTCGCCTATATATCTGATGACGTTCGTTCAACACATACATATCAGAGGGTGCAATTGCGCCAAATACGTGATCATCCACATGAGATAGAGCGACGCAAATGTAAGCATGAAAGCCGTTCGTAGAGTTCTAGATTCAAAGCAACATCAATATCCTGCAGCGACTTGGAGAGGGGACGTACGTTTGATGAGGACCTTTAGGCACAAGAAGGTATGCGCATGCCTCCAAGCCTAGCACAATGAACAGGACGAAGAATACTGGGAACAGAGAAGCCATAGCTATTACTCTGAGGAAACTGCGTTCTGGCGAGGTAGGTTGACGGAAGGGTGGGAAAGCATCACGTGATGGTTTAGAGTACGGCATGCATAATTGAAATTCTAACTGCACCGAAGCGATCATGTGACTACATATTGGAGGGAGTGTTGCAGTATCATGGGACGCTAAGCGGCAACACAAGCTCGTGCAAGTCGAACGCACAGCTCGAAACTTCGCCACGTCTACTATTATCCACTGTTATATCCAAGAATACCCAGAGATGCCACTAGTAAACCCCTGAAGATCGCTGTCATATGACATTCGCGAAGGTTTTGCGGCGTGGATCCGCTGTCCATGTGAGGTTCGCAAATATTCCGAGCTATTCACTTCTATGGCCCATTTTTGTTTCGTCCATAATTCTTTTATTCATTTCGTGGCAAAGCCAAGAGGTTGGGATGGCATTACCAGACTTGGTCGCCGTCTGTGTTGACTATTGGGCCCAGCATTTTTGCACCAAATCCGACTGCAACCTCCCGCATGCAACACATGTTACATGGCTTGTTAATTCCCATTCAAAGTTAAGTAAAACGGATTCTGAATGCTAATTCCAAAAAGACCTTTCCTTGTTTCTGGAAATGAACGGATCCAACGTCAGTAGGCACTACAGCGGGGTGCTTCCTGGGGTTCTATGCGGGCAGAAGATGCTCAGGGGGTCGAGTTATTTTGATTGCGTACGCGTCCTCGTTTGCTATATTCTTTTCAGATGCCTAGCCATTCATTCTGGCGTTCCCGCCGTCTGATCGATTAGCCAGTTGCTCCGCACGCGTAAAATGGCGCCATTGGGTTAATCACCGTGTCCAGCAGGGGTAGGTCAATTCCATAGTTGCGCAAGGTATAGAGTCGTCAGCTGACAGTCATGCGAGGGAATTCAGTGCCTCATGATTTGTGGCAGAATGAATAAAATTGCGCGGTGCGCAGTTTATACGGAATGGCGACCTTACTTAGGTTGTACCGATCTCTTCAGGCCTCTGAATATCCCGCATTATTTCCTGGCATGCAATGCGATAATGGACATCCTCTGTCCTACAAGGTGAGGACGCATGGGAATTGTTTCATATCTGCTTGTCAGCGGATATTGTGGGCCCAGCCTTCCAGAGCCTTTCTGGAAACCTCGGAGACCTGGAGTTGCTTCACTGCAATTATACCAGACACACCTCTATAGAACTCGATTCACTCGGTCGGTGGAATCCTCGGACATGTTATTTGGTGATCGTATGTATGACCCGTTAAAACCGCCATGAAGTGCTACGTACTTACAAGGTCCGCAAGGACTTATATGCTTATGAACGTATGTACCTACATATCGCTTGTTCGAGCCCAGAGGAACCACTGAAGGTCCGACATGACACGTGGCCTCAATTACCGTCCCTTCGGTATGATAAAACGTGAATTTAACAGTAGGGCTACAGCGTGTTCTCTGGGGCTTGAGAGGCGAGATATATTTTGGAAAAATATGTACCCCAAATCGTTTTGCATCGATAACACCAGACATTTATATCCCCCGTGTAGTGTGCACTTCGTGACAATCCATTCCCCATCTATCTATCTAGTATTACGATGGAAAAGACAGACGCAATTTCCCGCAGTGCCCGCGACTACTTGGACAACGCTACAAGATGTATTAGGATTAGCAGGTAAGTTACCCGACGCGAATCCTGCGGCCATGATAAATACAAACATGTACACAGCAAGCAGAGCAGATAACATGGTCATGGTATCAAAAGAATTGAATGTCAAAAGAATCTAGTGGAACCCGCACTCTGTCCTACTCGCGAGGTAGGAGACAGCCAATTCTCCATCTTCGGCCAGGCGGCAGCTTGGAAGGCTGCTTTCCCAGTGTTGGGAATGGGTTCCTTCTTCGCCTTCCCTGCCTCCCAGACGCTCATCTCCGGCTGTGTTTTTTGAGGCGGGGCTACCTCCGATTCAGCGGTAGGAACACCTAAGCAAGGCATTTCACCTCCACTTATCGCATATTGCATCCATAACTCCCCTGCAAATTCATCCCCGAATCCACCTGATTCATCTTCCTCGTCGCTATCGTGGTCAGGTACAGCTGGCGTCCACCGAACATGTTTGACAGCTCCTGTCGAGGGCTCTGCCAACGGTTTTTCATGGTCGAAACCTATGAAATTGTTCCAGTACTCCACGTTCTCTTTGTCTAGCCAAGTATCATCGTCTTCGTCAGACTCGTCCGAGGTCTCGACTTCCTCCAAGGCACCTGGCATACTAGCACCGGTACGGCCATTGGCACCGACACCCCAGTTGTCATCTATATCTAGAACAGTTGCCACGCGCGCGGATTTGGACACGGAAGGCTCCATTCCTCGCCGTGGCTGAGCTCCTGTCTGTGGCGCAGTGGCTTTTGTTTGTTTGCCAGGTGCCGGTCCCCATGCGGTCTTCGTTTGTTGCGGCGTAGGCGCAGGGGCAACCACTACGTCTTCTTCTACACCCTCCATCTCCTCAGAGACAGCGGCTGCCTTGAGGTTCTTGTTCGTCGTCGACGTAGATGGCGCTTTGGCAGATTTCTTGGCGGTAGAGGAAGGGGCTGGGGTTGGAGCAGGCCCTGGTTGTTTCTGTTCTTCGGCTGTCCCACCCGTCCTCTTCTTTTGCTTGCCGTTGACAGAACCCCAGGCACCTTTCGGAGCCTTCGATTCCCAAGCCGAGACTGGTGGTGCATCGAATTCGATGTCGGGTTCATCAGTGAAGGTGACGGTCTTCGACTTCTTCTCAGAGGTAACATAACCAGCCTTGGTGGTGCCAGTCAAGGCAGAAGTCAAGGACGAAGTGAAGCTGGAAAAGAGACCGGCATCAACATCCGATTCCTCGGATACGGCAGCGCGCTTCGACTGTGAGCTGGAGGATGTGCCCCATGCGCTCTTAGAAGCTGGTGCACCCCATGGAGATGGAGGTGGAGGTGGTTCGGCATCGACATCCAGTCCTTCGTTAAGCATGACGGGCTTGGCATGAGATGTTTGTCCTTTCTTGGTCTTCTTGCCCTTCACGCCAGAGGTCGGCGCCGGAGCAGATGGTACGATATCAGAGGGTTCAGCGAGGTTAACGGTGATCTGAGGGATGTCATGATAAACGGAGCGAGTGCTATTCGTTCTTTGCCTGATCTGCGGTGGTTGGGGGACATTCAACCCATCACCGGGAAGCTTTCCTTGTGCCATAAAAGCTGCAGCCCCGGCAAAAATCGCTTCATTAGACGAAGCCTCAGCCTGAGAGAGAACACTGGAAGATTTTTTTAGGATGCCCGCAGGCTCGAACTTAGGGGCCAGGCTCGAGGCCGAGGTACTCTGATGAGCGGGTGGGTGCTCCTTCTGGACGATGGACAAACCTTTCTGGGGCGTGGACTTATCAGACGACTTCAGCGGAGCTCCTTTGGACCCTGATGGATCAATGTCCCTGTTCTGGGTCGAACGGTTTGCCGCCCGGGTAAGGTAAGCTCTATGTTGTTCGCGACGCCTCTCACGCTCTTCTGCACAACGCCTCTTGCGCTCTTCTTCCTTCTGCTCGCGCAATGCCATCATGTTCAGCTCGTGCTCCTGGACAGCTTTGGCCCTGCTTTCCTTGGTCCCGTTGTCCGCAAGAAGAGTCTCCACCAGTTTGATCTCGATCTCCGCAGCCTCGGCGTGGAAATCATAGATCATCTGAATACGAAGACTGTTCTTGAATTCCTCGTATTCGGCGGCCATCTTGGACTTTAAGAGGTCCTCGTCGAGGGGCTCATCATCATCGAGGATCGTAGGCCCGATGTAACGCTTTCCTAAGGGTAAGGTATCGTTGCTAGCTGGGGGAGACGCCTTCGATGTCTGGATTGGAGGCGAAGTCTGCTGTGGCGGAGAAGATTTATTGGAAAAGAGTGGTGGAGAGGAAACGGTGGACACAGCAGAAGCTTGGCGTGAGATATTGTCAGTTGCCCGGGGTCGGACACCCAACGTCTGCTGCGTAGGCTTGGATGCTTGGGACGCAGGCTGGGACTGCTGGGACGCGAGGCCGGCTTCCGATGCCCAATTCTGGAAGCCGAATCCACCACCAGCGGCGGAGGTCATCAGCAAGGGTTCAGTCGGGCGGCCTCCATTGGAGGTACCAAGCGTAGCGAGGTGGTCCTACGGGGTACAACGATGAGTTGCATTGTTACGATGGTGGTTCCGATGCAGTTGCTCACCATTGATAGGGCAGGTAATTTTTTGGTTGGGTTTAGTGGGCTAGCCGTCTCAACAAATAACGAAGACGGGTTCACCAGTTCGAAGGTGGCATTGTTCGGTAGAGGAGACGGGGTAGAACCAAAGAGTGAGAGACCTTTGGACTGGTCTTCATCTTCTTCAACGGACGAGACGGCCGTGGAGGGTTGCTGCTCTTTCCCGTCCTCATCGACGTCCTCGTCCTCCTCATCACCGAAAAAGCCAATAAACACGCTCAGAACAGCCCGCTGTTCCTCGAGTGTCATGTCAATCCATTGGTCTTCTCGTAAGTGTGCAGCCTCGAGGCGCTTTTCCCACTCGCTGCGTGCGGGCTCGGCTAGCTGCTCTGCCAGCTGCGTGAGCTTCTGTTGAAGCTCCGAATCTCTGGCTTTTTGTTGGGCCTTCGACGACCCGGATTTCTTGTATTTTGTGGCGAGCTCCTTGTGAAGCTGCTCTTCGAGTTTTTTCTTTTGCGGCTCGTACCAGTTACCGATGAAGCGCTCCCATTCTCTCCGCACTTTAGAGGCTGGGGTGTCGATTGGCTGGGGAAGTGGTGGCGACGGTTGCGGTGTTGGTGCGGGAACTGCTTTGGTTGATGGGAGAGGGACGTCCTTGGACGGGGCCGCTGCGGTGGTGGCCTTGGCAGCCGCTGGAGCGGGCGCCTTAGCTGGAGTACGACGTTTGCTAGGCATTAGGGTAGGATAGTTTTTGCGAGTGCTCTGGGGGAGGGGAATATATGTATGACGCCACGGAAATCGAGGGATATATTTTGGCTGAAAGACAAGGGATTGAGAGTGGAAATCACGGTTCGATTACAAGTGACTCGTGCAGCATCTAGGTCGCGTGGTGCTGGCAGCTAATTGCCAAATAGAAAATGCGGTGTTATCAAGAGTACGATCGGTCCATGATAGGAATCTGGTGTATGAAATCTTATAGGGAGGATACGGGTCTGCGGAATTACTATTGGTTTAGTGGCAGAGGACAGCCATTTGTACGCAAGTTCTTTTAGTGCAGAAAATGACAGCGCTTTTTTTCTGTACAGATAGAGCGGGTATAAGTCGACGAATTGAACGACTACTTCGACGCACTCACTGGTTGAGAGGGTTTGACAGAGACGTGAAAACAAAAAGAATGAGTGGGACACAAGAGGATCAGACCGGCTGTAGTCACATGACCTGAGGCTGCCTCACCTTTGCCTCGAGGCTGTCGTCCATTTCCGGCTTGTTTCACAGTCTGTCGCCTAAGCACAACTGGGAGATGCGATGCACACACAGGATCCGACACAGGCCCGTGCCAGTCCGACGCAGTATGGGATGTACCACCTCATCTCAATCAGGCGAGAGGTCGGGTCTCCAATGCCCTGTCGCCACCTCAGCCTCTCAGTGGAAATAGGTAGACTTCTGGTGAGTATGGCATGCTATTATCGACGCAGGACACGTCACAGGAAAATGCCATACAAACCGGTTTGGCTGGCATATTCCATTTCTTCTCATCCCGGACTCGTTGAGGTATTTAATTTCGCCCAGGTGTGACCTGCTCTATTGAGCCCGTCAACTTGCTTCTCAAACCACGCAATTGCCAGCTGGCTCAGCGTTATTTTATAAGTGAGAGGGGCTCCGCTCGCGAGTAAGAGTCCAACGAGGTCCTATGGAAAACGCGTCCGTGATTAAAAATAGTAGCGATAGGCACTCGGATCCTAGGATATGGGACGTAAAGCGCCATGTTGTCCAGACTCCTATCTTTCAGTACCATGAATCCGTATAACTTTGTCCATTTCAAGTTAAAGGCCAAGTACCATGCTGGCTGGATAACGACGTACACAGGGATACCAGTCCTAGTTGACGACCAATGCTAGACGTCAGACGTCCACGGAGCAGACGTGGGAACGACAGCAGCGATGTTGTCTCATCAGTTGCAGGCCCTGATTTCATCAACGTCGCAGACGTAAAGGGCCAAGCCAGATGTGCAGCATGGAGTAGCCACAGGGGGAAACATCGGCCCAATATATATATGCGCAGCTCTTTCGAAGGAGCATGTACATACCTTGACAGTAAGTGATTGGGCTATTGCCTGGACAGCGTTGTGCCAGTTGGAGCGGCGTTCCTGTCTTCGGAGTGATACATGCTGTGTAGTGAAAGGACGGCAATACATAGCACCCTCTCAGCTTGATAAAAACTGAGGACTAACGGTCCAACCTGCATGACCGTGATATCAGGTCACCGAGATCCCCCGATACCTTCCCCCGTAAATCGTGGCAACGCGTGAAGTCCAGCGGTGCCAGTGGGAGAAAAAGAAAACTGGGGCCTCCAACGCATACTGTGACAGCCGATGCCTTCACGTCGCAATCTACATAGACCTACGATTCGAGATAGAGACGGTGGACTGAGGGAGCAAGCTTGTGGGGTCCTGAGGAAGGCAGAACGTCGTAGGTATATAGACAATTGCTTGTTGTATACCTTGAGCGCACTAATGGACACGATGGGAACTGGATGAGCTTGTCCCCGCCACATTCGTTCGCTGGATCAGACCACATCGTCGACCATAACTCAGATACAGTAGGTGGCCTTGACTCGAGCGCTCTGCAGTTGCCCACGTACATAAAGGAATGCGATGTGGCGATTAGGCGAGTGCTGCGGTCCGGAAGTGCGACGACCTGCGTTGCTAATACGTACTACTTGCTGAGGTCAAGAGAAGTCGGCTTCCTCGAGTGCGACGTCGCAGAGAACACGGTCACCAGCGAGGAGGTAGGTAGGACATGTTATCGACGCGTGTTGTCACTCGTGATCAATTATTTTCAAGGAACCGATCTTAAATCACCCGCATCAGTAAAGCAGCAGCTCCCTCCTCCGTCTCGGCCACCCCCAGCTTCGTCCCCTGCAGCTGCGAGGGCCAGGTCTGATCGGCCTCCTGCGAGTGATCTCCCCTCGCATCACGGCTGGGCAGGACGTTCCTTGATATCTACTCCGTTACTCCGTCTCCGATTTCATATTTTGTATACTTATTCACCAGAACTTGCATGCCAGCCTGCTTTATCTAACCGCGTAAGTTCTCCCGTTGCATCGAGGCATCTTCATAGGCGGCACTTCTCCAACCAGCGCGTGAACGGACACGAGGCAAATAGGCCTCCCCATCACAGGTTGATCCTAAGCCAATCCCCGTCACTCTCCATCCCACACCACGTACACTCCTCACTTGCCATCTCTCTGCACTTCAAGGTTTGCTTTCATTTCTACGTCTCCCCTATTTCTCTCAGCGTCTGATTATCACACCCAGCCATTCAATCGCACGATACTATTCTTTGCCACGATCCATCCGTCTTTGCCCCCAATCCTGCGTCAATCTGCACCTCGTGGCTACCCAGCTTCATGTCTACAATCGCCCAAGATCCGGCTGACCTCGCAGGCTCTCCCTTGCAGGCTGATCCCGAACCCGACGAGGCATGGAAGGATCGCCTGAGGCAGCGGATCCATGATAATTTGAGACCCATGTTCGACGAAGCGCGGTCCAGAATGGAGGAGGAGCTCGCAAAGGCCGCGCCTCATGAGGTTGAACGGATACGAGCCAACGGAGAAGCCGCCATTCAGAGTATCACAGAGATGGCCAAGGAGCATTATGCGAGCGAGTTACAGCGCGAACGTCAGGAAAGGCGGTTGCTGGCGGACGGGACTTGGACAGAAGTTATAATGAGGCAACAACAGGCTCTCTGGGATAATATTGAGAAAGGAAAGAGGCAGAAAGCAGCTGAGCGGAGCTCTGAGCAAACCTCGTCTCTACCCCAGTTACCCCAACTTCAGCAACCTATTTCTCCTCCACAGCATTCTCCACCGCTGCCGCCTCCTCCTCCTCCTCCGCCACCGCCACCACCACCACCACCACCACCACCCGTCCCTCCTACTACCAAACTACATATCCCCGAGGCAACTGCTCCTCGCAAAGGAGGACATCTAACCAAGGCACCTAGTCTCTCCCTGGAGAATATCCGGGACAGTGGACTTGCTTCATTCCAACCCCACCATCCTCACCATCGCGACTCTGAAGATGCCCTCCCTCCCGTTGACGAGATAGCTCCCCTGCGGCCCGGAAAACCCCGTACCGGATCAATTAATTCCACAAGCTCATACAAAGCACCGTCCGTCTTTGAGAGCGAACGATCATCTGCTGACCGTCCGAGACCCTCCTCCCAGCACGACGACGAATCGATGCCAAGGTCTGCCAGGTCCCCCACCGATCCTCCTGATAGTGCCCGAAAGGAGAGCATCCGGCGCAAGCCGAGCGTGATCGGCAGACCCAACATACCAGAGTTCTGGAAACCATCTATTACGCCAGAAGAAGATGCTCAGATGTCGCGTACATTCAACCTGGCTCGGCGAAGCAGCAACGCGAGCGTAACATCCTCATGGCGGGCTGCTGTTACCCCGAGCACCACGTTTGCAGAGGAAACGCAGCCAATGTCGAGTAACGCGGAGCGGGAGAAGGCTGGAATACATATGGCAGAGCAGGAGTGGAATATTCTGGACAGAGCACGCGATAAGGAGAAACAGTCGCATTTCCATAGTGAATCACGTCCTGTATTTGGCCCATCCCAGAGATTGGAGGAGCGTCACGGCATGCATCAGGCTTCATCAAATATACCCAATTCTTCCCCTGCAAGTTCGACGATATACAGTCGCCCATTCGACAGCTCCTCTCGAGTGCATATACCACCGGCATCGGCTAGCAGGCCGATCGTGAACAAAAGATCGGTATCATCATTTGACGACGGCGGATACCCATTCTCTACGAGTTCTGGGTCCAAAGGATGGGGACCGGTGTCACGATCGCCATATGACATGCGTTATGAAGGTTCATCTCGTTCGCCGCAAACTCCTGAGGAAATCTCACGAAGCTGGCAATCTCCCGGTCTACGTGGGCGATATTCCACACAGGATATGCGTGGTAATTATATGCAACAGGAAACTTTAACATTTGGTGGCCGCCATGTCCATCCCCATCCCGAGGAAGACTTCGAAGAGCAATCGGACGATGACGACCAAGACTGGCGCAATCGAGGGTATCATAGCTATAATACTCGCCGCATCAACGAGATCGAAGAGAGCCTCCGTCTTAGAGAAGAAGCTGCAAAAAAGAGAGAGGAGGAACTACAGAGGAAAGAAGAGGAGCTGAGGCGGGAGGAGGAAGCGAGGAAGCAGGAGGAAGCGAGGCGTAAGGACGACGAGCGACAGCGGAAGGAGGCAGAGGCAAGACAGGAGGAACAAGTTAGACGGAAAGAGGAAGATGAACTTAGAAAAGCGGCATTGGCCAAACGTAAAGAAGAGGAAGCTGAGGCTAAGAAGAAAGAACGTGCGATTAAGATAAAGGAAGAGGAGGCTAAGCGGAAGGAAAGGGAAACCAAGGCGAAGGAGCTAGAGGTTAGACGGAAGGAGGAGGAAGCGAGACAGAAAGAGGAAGAAGCTAAGCGGAAGGAGGAAATTGCGAGACGGAGAGAAGAAGAGGCAAGACGGAAGGAGGAGGAGGCGAAACGCAAGGAGGAGGGGGCAAGACGGAAGGAGGAAGAAGCAAAGAAGAAGGAGGAAGAGGCGAAGAGATTGGCAGAGGATGCCAGACAGTTGGAGTTCGCAGCCCTGCAGAGGGAACAAGCGACATGGATAAAGGAAGAAGCAGTCAGACGGAAGGAGGAGGAGACCCGCCGCAAAGAAGAAGAGACGCGACGAAAGGAAGCCGAGTTAAAGCGACGGGAAGAAGAGCTTCGACGTAGGGAGGAGGAACTCAATCGACGGGAGTCAGAGGCGCGTCGTAAGGACGAGGACAAGCTCAAAGTCCAACAAGAGGAGTTCCGCAAACGAGAGGAAGAGATCCGCCGTCAACGCGCCGAGGAGAAGAAGAGACAGGATAGCTGGTCTAGCTGGTCCGAGTCTTACCGCCCAACACCTCCTCCGCAAACTTCCAGTCCTTCAGGTCCTTGGCCTATTCCTAATCGTAATGATCGCAACACGCCTGCTGCAAGCCCACCTAGCGGGCTGGGTACGACCCCAAGTCGTAGTAGCACCGGTGGATGGACCTCTGCACCGTCTCGCGCAAACTCCACGGCAGGTTCTCAGACGTCAACCACGCCTAAGCCAACTACAGGCACAAGTTCGACCCCGAAACCTACCTGGATTCCGCCAGCTACTGAGGCAGAGTTCCACCAGCGACAAGCCGAACAAGCCCGCCAGCGGGAGGAGCAGTTCAAACGTGAACAGGCCCGGATAGCCATGCAGGAATATGAACGGAATAATAGATCTGGGAAAGAAATGACGCAGGAAGAGGCTACGAAAATCTTTGAAGCCCATCGACGTCAATGGGAGAAGATTCAATCCCGGGAGTCGCTTATATGGGAAGACTTCCCCTGGCCCACATTCAGGACACCCAGCAACCCTGAGGAACTTACTGCGACAGCCATTCATAGCTACATGCAATCTCCCTTCCATCCCCAGGATAAATCGCAAAGAGATCGGATCAAGGAACTGATCAAGAAGTGGCATCCCGACCGCTTCAACCACATCCTATCCAAGGTCAAGGCAAGCGACTCCGAGAAGGTTAACGAAGGGGCTGGCTCGGTGGTTAGAGCACTCAATGACCTTCTGCGTTCAAGCGAATAGTTTAGGCAAACAAGGAGTAAGTGTCCGTTCTCCCTTGTCGACCTAGCGTACTGTACTCATTTTGTCTTTCCAACCATAAAGCTTTCCGAGATGCCGTGCACTATGGTACCCTCATATCGTCATCTGTATGCATCACTTCATTCACACAGAATGTTTCATATAAGGAATAAATGAATGTAGTATTATTGAACTGTGTTAATGTTTTCGGATGTCTGGACAGTAACTTGTGTTCTTGAAGATCAGTGGTATATCTCCCCGACTTGTTGGATGTACCTCCGCGCAGGACGCCGGTTGGCACCAACGTCGGCAACTTGTGAAAGGCATGAATAAGTGTGAGGCGGTTATGTATGTCTGTCACGAGTTGTCGAGGGACCCCCCAAGTACCATCAAAGCAAGACGAGTCCATCGGGAGAACCAGAAGAGTTATACACAACTGCAATCATGCCGCTACTAGCTACGATGTCTATGATCTCTCCTAGATATCCGACGATCTGCCAATTCCATTACAAGGTACCTACAGAGTCTCCCAAGGTTGATACTAGCGAGTAGTACTAGTTGGGTGGTATGATTTTCTCGCCACTACTGACCTCGCTGGTCGGAGAAGCCTCGTGAATGATACTCTTACATCCAGCACAACTCGTCGGTCGATCGTGCTATTTGTCATCCTCCGTTCCCGTTTCATACTCTCGACATGACCTGGTTTTCCAGCGAACATGATGGGACCTTAGGCCTGACTAGGCCTGCCTGTTATCCAGCATACCATCAAGGTCTGTTGGTGGGCTTGTTCATTCTTATATCCGCAGTTCGGGAATCTATTACAGATCTCAAATATCGAACAGCTTCCTGGGTCGATGAAGGCTCAAATATAAACCTGCGCAATTAGAATATCCTCGCACTGAAAGCGCCATGCGTCACGAAAAAGTTCTTCCAGGCAAGTCGCCAGCTACCTCGTACCAGTATATGCATGTCGTTGGTCATACGTAAATGCAGTTACCTTGTCTAAATGCTGCAAAAGCGTCTCGCTATGGTTACAGGTCCACAATGCCCAATCGTCACCTGAAACGGCAAGGCAGTTATTTGTCGTTTCTTCCGCAGTTGGGGATAATGAAGATTACTGGCCAGCTCAAACTTTTCTTCCTAGCGATTCGGAGCAGACATCTAATTCGTCCGGAATGCTATACACTTCGCAACGCTGGATGTCACTTACGTATCATTTCTCACCTGGCCACGCGCTATCCACTTGCACATGCAACGATACCATGGAATCAGAAACATTGCATCCGTTATCATCCCCTTACTTTTGATGCGATCATAAAGGGAAAAAAGCCGAGGGCTTTTCGCCTGAATAGCATCTGTGAGTGCAATCGCTTTCGAGTGCTACACTTCCTGCAATTCTGGTCTATAACCTCCTGTAGAGAGCTATTTGGTACTAGTACTTGATTTTACCGACATTCGTTACTGAGAATACCAATACCTGCCGACTTTCGGAGGCATTGATATTATACATTTAGGTCATGCGGCTGAGCGGGGCTCAGTCGGAAGTTGCAAGACGCCCCGCCCTTCGAGTCGAATTCTTTCAGGGTAAGTAATGACGCGAACCTGGGAAGGAAGAACCTCTGGCAATTACCCGGTGCCTGCTTCGGCGAGAACTACTTTCAGGTAATGACACATATTCCCCATGCATCCTTCTCACATATCACTGATCAATCAACAGTATCACTTCTGTCGAGCCACGGGCATGATCTGGATTCTAGTCCCAAAACATCCGAGACTGGCGTGGCCAAAATTGGTATGGACCTGTGAGATGAATTATCAGCGTCCACCGGCGCCATTCGACTGCTCTGCTGCTTCGGAGATGACGTCGTGCAGTCCGGCGTCATATCGACAGGCGACAAACGTCTTGCTCGCGTAAGAAGCGTATGGGTCCAGAAAGCCGATAAGTTGTGGTGGTTCACCCCGTGTAAACCGATACTTGCATGTATCGAAATATATTTGAAATAGGCCTGATGGCCTAGTTGTGCTTGTCAAATATTTCCCCATGGGCTTGTTGAAAGCACTACCTGAGCCCACGTCGCGTCGGCTAGCTGGGGCTGCATAGGTGATCGGACGACGGGGTCATCAAGTACGTTCCTGAGGATGGCCGGCGTGAAATAGGTTCTACACGTCTTCCTCAAGGATATAGCTCACTTCTAGTGAGGACGAACTATCACCCCCACTCCCAGACTGCTGTCCCATTCACCCTGGCACGGGGATTTGTGATCCTAGCCAACTAATGTTGATGCGTTCACGAGTCTAACACGCTAATTTTTTGCAGGGTTATGCATCACCAAGAAGATCTGCTCTCAAAATTCTCGCTCCGCTCTTTCGCGAATGAGCTACAAAAGAGCTGCTACTGATACTAGAATGGAAGCCCTGGAAACTTTGCCTTCAGCATTCGATTTTGTGATCCCGACGGTATAGTACGGTTGCATTTTTATTTTTGACTCACTTTACGATGAAAAGGTGTTCCGATACGTAAGGTCCGCCTGTGTTCCATTGCCGCACCGTGTGAAATGCCACAAAGCTCGCATAGCAAGATATATAGGAAGTACCTGTTTGTTGACAGACAAGGAAAATCCACTCCAGTGACCATCAATACCCGGTTAGGATGAGTGTCAAGCTACATGCCTGACAGGAATTATAGGATACAGGACAATCCCAGCACCGAGATTACTGATCCCGGAATACCACGTATATTTCCAGGGGTTCTTTGACACTCGTGCCCGGAAAATGATGCTAATCCATAGAGGTCTCGGTAAAGTATGCCAAGGGGGTGTACAAAGCCAGCACATATGATCATAGGTTGGCTCTCCATTTAATACAATAAGCATGTATTTGCCTTACCTGCTTGGTTCCCAGTTATACCGTTCTCTTCGCTATGCCTCCTTGCCTTTTTGCTGGCAGACTATACGGTGATTATATGAACTCCAAAGATATCACCACGGTGTCTAGAATGCATAGCGTCGCCTTCAAGCTCGAATTTCATACAGAAGCTGCATTGAAAGGACATTGGGCGCTTCACGAATGGGCTCCGTAATGTGCTCCCCTTGGTGCGGACCACAGTTAATCCAGAACAGTGCTTTAAAATAGAAAATAGGTGTCTGTTTAAACGAGGTTATCGTCCGTGCGTACCAAGTATGTGTGACATACACGATGTTCGGCCTGACAACAAGTTCCAGTTCGTCGCATGCAAAAAAATCGGAAACCCACATCCGTATCCATAACTAGGATCGTATTCCGAGCGCTGAATCTCAACGCCAGGCTCCAGTATTAACTGAAAAGTAACCTATCGCGCTGGCGCAGCCTCCTTGTCACACCTGCGCCAAATCGGCGAAGACGGGCGCCAGCCAGGGCGTACCTCCGGGACCGTTGGTACGAGAAAACCGGAGGTAGCAATTAATCGAGCGGCTTGAGTGGATTTGGATAGGGTGGCCACTAAGCACCCACGGCGTCACGGATACTACATGGTTTACTAATGCCGTTGGGGGATTAAGAAATACAGCGTTCGGCTCGGGGGACGGGACAGCGCCCTGTCAGATAAGGCAGAGGAATGTCTCGAAAAGTGGCCTGCCACCAAAAGTAGCATGTAGACTTGCGACACTGCCTTGGCCATATGCCTGAGAAGGGGAATTTACCTGCTTATACAGAACTTTGCATTCAGAGTGCTGGTGACCCGAGTCGCCATATTCGTTAAATCAGTACCTGCAACAATACACGCCCCTGGCAGATGATCAACTTCCAGGTGTAGAATAGATAATTCACCAAGTCGGAGCTACATAGTACTAGTGCAGACATTACGTTTGCTGACAGTCATCCTGGTGGCTCCAAGTAGTCATACGTAATTCAAACGCTAGAACGCTTTACATAAAACTGAGCGGCAAATAACATTCCTCTTCCAGGTTCACCGTGCATGATATCATACGAAACGCCACACGTATCACATCAGAGATCACCCCATCCCGCTACAGGAGATATCCCCTGTGGTCACCATAAAAATATGGATATACATGATCGCAAATAAGTTCCTTGCATGTCCATGGATCGATGCAGCTATCCCTCCCACCGTTAGAATGAGCTCATTCCAGCTGAGATATGTATGGCATGATAATAATTCCGTGGAAAACGTATTTATTGCGAATTCTATTCCATGATTCACGTATTCCTTCAAGTCAATTAACATCGGATAAGATGGACAGGGGCATAGATGATCCATTGTGTGATGTATCTATCCCCCAGGAGTTGAATTATCGGGAAGTTATTTCCCCGGAAACCAGTGTGTACGTGTCCTCCAAACCGGTAATTGCTGGTGGTCACTAGGACTAATGGAGGTGCCACACTGACAGAATCTACTTCGACATCCATGTGACTGGAGAGTTGCTTGCCTAGCTTGGACTCGAAACCCGAAGTGAATCAATCCTTATACCCCACCATGCCCCTCTCCTCAACCACTTGAGGTGTCGCACGACTTCGCCTGCTGGCTGCTAACTGTCTGCTTATGGAACCTGTTTATTGTGATCTTACATGGACCACCATCGACATTTCCACATCTGTTTTCCATGCATATGCCATTTAGGTATCCTGGCTACAGCCGACTTTTTTCCTCACTTCAGCTCCTTTTTCGTTGGACATCGAGCCGATGTCAAGGGATCAGATATGGACAGACGACGGTTACGTGGGAGTAACGCCTAGCACTCACTGCAGGGCCAAATACCCGAACTCAGTATACAGGCGGTGCGAGTCAAAGTTATCATATCATACCCATGTGCCCCGCCCTCAACGATGATTACTCGGATCTAGCTTCAATCAGCTAGGCCATGTCTTACCTTGGAGAGCCATCATCCATACATACTCACCTGGGAGTTCCCGATCGAAGTTCCCATGCACAATGATGGACCTGGATAGCTGAGCCTATCCGAGGAAGAAGGGACCAATGTTCGAGAAGCACTATACCCGCAGAAGCACATCCTGAATCCTGAGTCTCATTAATGTCAGTCCTCTTGGAGAGAGTATGTAATTCATTACGGCATGCTCTTTCATATTCGGTAAAGCGTATATATCCACAGCAGTGGTGGCGCTGGCAAACCGTGAGCTGTGGAGTGAGAGGTGCCGTTGAGCAATTGATCGACACAGGTGAATACTGAAATGTGAGCATCAACATGATTCAAAGCCGACTTTGTCAGAGGCCGCAAGAAAACAGTATACCAATCCCATTACTCCTGTGGTGGTAAGATAACTGTCAATGAATTTTTTCGAGGCAACTTATGGGAAAGAATCCAGTTGGCGGTTTGCAGATGGAAACCGAAGGAAGAAAAACGCCAAGATCAGTGTGGCCATAGAAGTGATGGAATGTGTACACCTATACATAATGCCCGAATACGTCTCTGTTCGTGGATCGATATCTAGGTGTAATTAGCCATTCCTCAAGGCTATGGGCGCGATACATGTTCGAGCGACAGGGAAAATGTCTTCCTTGATGAGCTGTGCGGACTTGGCAAGCGTGTCGACATAGTGATGATTCCACGGCAAAAAAACTTGACACCTGGAGCCTCCTGAAATCTAGATGTATAGTAAAGACCCGTGGTCAACCTGAGGAAACCGTTTATCAGAAGCGAAATAGTAAAGCTTCGGACGCAAACCGTACATACAAATGAAGGCTGTGGTAGCAGAATTGAACCTTGCTCCAAAAACAAGGTTTAGGTTCACATTGAATACTGCAACATTTAACCAAAGACAAGGCTCCTAGATATGCATAAGGAGGATCGTCCCTGCAGAAAATTGTGGACTTTGTCAGCTTCCCAGCACAGCGATAGTAATATGGTGCCAGCTGTTGCTACTCCATCGCCGTTGGACTGGGATTGATTTGACGCGGGCAACCACACAAAACATAGCTGGGTTACTGGTCTTATCACCGACAAAGCGGCAAACCAATGAGCAAGTTGAACGATGAATATTCGAGTACCCCCATCGGATTACACGTACGACTTGTGCAAGGATGATTACGGCACGTGTTCTCGCGCTCAATAGTGCTATAGTTCTTCGTAACTCGTAATAGTATAGTACATCTCAACCCGTGTACTACTTATCCTCCACACTTTCGTAATTATCCTGTAACGGCCCGATGTGCCCAGTGGATGAATAGTCTAGACTGCCTCTAGTAGAGAGTTCCGACTTGATGGTCGATCTGCTACAATTCACGTACAAGGCTTGCATCTTCTGACATGCCCGCAGCCTTGCAAGCTTGGACTTGGGTTTGTGAATCATACCACGAGTGTAGTTTGATCCACAGGAACGAATAATCAAGCTTCAGCCTAGTTTTGTACACGTACGTACGCGAATTCGTTATGTATGCATTTGCACATCATGCTAATCACGCACTTATAATCACTAAGTATGTGTGTACGTATGTGATTTTGGCTGTTATCGATCGAATCAGATGATCCACTTACAAATGTTACTCGCTCAGCGATGGTTGTTTAGTGGATCAATAAATCAAAATCCATGCGATACATATGATAGCGTGGTCAAAACCAAAACCAGTACTTCGCCGTCTCTTCAGATTATCTTGGCCACGGAGCCACCTGCACACTCGGAGAGCCCAGCCGTCTTTTTCCAACCAGGTGTGTGGTTGGGAAGGGGAATAGTCAAAAGGGGCTAATTACATGCCCACTCTTGCATGAAGTAGAACATGAAAGACGCGCTCCCTCGGCAGGTATGGTAGTACTCAAGTCGAAGTGTACGGGTGTGAATTTAACCAAGAACTCTGATAGCGAAGTCAGCCCGCCTATACCCTTGCAAGAAGCCAAGTGCATAGTCGTGTGCTTATGAATGAGTCTGCGAAGTAGACCAACCAGAAATGCCCAGTACACCCAGCAGTTCGATCACGTTCCAGGCGCGACTCCATGGCTCGGTCAGTTTAACGGACGTTGCTCGGCGCACGAGGATAACTTGGATCGATCATGATAAACGACTCCCCATTGTCTTACATCCGCATCAAAGAACTTGTTCTTATATATCGCAGTCTGGATCAGCACGCAAACCGGATCACCGGGGCAACTATCTAGCTATGGATCAGCGTCTGATGCACATCAGATGTCAAACGTGATGTAGAGCGAGGTAGTACCAGTGAGCGGAAGGTGTTGCGGTGTCAGAGCAGAGCGGAGTTGCCTTACGATGTTATTGAGTTGCCCTAGTTCTCTCTGATCTTACTGCAATCAAAGCTTCTGACTGTACCAGGTTCGCATCCACCCACATACATAGGGTTGGCAACGAAGTCGCCCTTTTCTCGTCCCGCTACTCTATAGCGGCATTTTATTCTAGGTGCTAACACCCTGACGATGTCGATCAATCATGACCGCTACTGGCAGGATGACAGCGGTTAGCGGGGAATACAGCATCGATCGTTTGTATGTGATACTGACTATACGTTATTATACCGGTTATTTAACTGTGCAATTTATGTGCAATACCGGTTTTTTGCAAGAGCCAATGGTTGCGCAGGAAGACATGGGGAATAATATTTAGAGAGGAACAGGGGTCCTGTCACAACGGGCAATCGGTTGGCACACCAGACACCCTCCCTGGTGGTGATGAAGGAGGGCTCTGGCTCGATGATGATATCCAATACAAGATAGTAGATGCCAAACTTCTTCTATATTATGCTCATACACTAGCACTGCTATAATGGCCGTTCTGACCAGGACAAGAAACGCACATCATCCATTCCATTGCTCCGAATGGTCACCCCAGAACTAGTGGGTGCCGACCGTCGGATGACAGCCCTGAGTTAGCCCTTCCTCGCTAATGGGCATTAGGGTAACAGTTTAAGACCCACATCCAGCTGCCCTTAAAGAAGGTACAAACAAGTAAGTATAATGGAAATATAACGGCCAGTAACGTACAGTGTAATGGAGACTAGTTAAACTGGAGGGTTTGCCTTAGGACGGGGACCTGGGGAAAAGAGGTTCGTTGTGATTTGTGGTCGGTAAGTACTTGGCGTTTGACCCGAATGCTTGGGCGTAGTGTAGTCGGCAGAGCAACTACTTTTAATACGGTTCAGGGTAAGGTCAGCATCAGCGAGGTTATCGGGAGGGCCGTGAAAGGTTCAGCCTAAGGTATATCTGTGTGTTGTTCTCACTAGGTAGCTTTCCGAGATACATAGATAACACATATATGTTATATATATGATAAGTAGTCTACAAGAGTGGTCGACTTTCAATAAGCCGTTGGGTCCGTCGCCGGCACCGAAACTGTCAAAAGGCCCTCGCTGCGGGAGGGTGGGAGAGTTTCCCATGTCGCGTAAAATTTAACGGTGTTTACGGTACAATGGAAACAACTGCAAAAAAGCGGACTGTGGCTGTCGCTTGGATGACGACGGGCCGCGACTATTGCCTGCGAATTTGACCGCGCAGGGTGGTGCACGAGGAGCCGGGGAGAAAGCAGGAGAGAGTTGGAAGCTAGGATCCTGCTAGGAATATTCTCGGGTGGTTCGTCGTGAGCCAACAAAGAAGTGCATCGCAAGCATGTACCGTGGGCGGGCAGGGGGGGTCGCTCCCGCGTGGGGATCGCTTCCGCAGCAAGAGGATGTTCAAATTTGGGGTCTTGATTAGTCAGCGCAGGACATCCGCGGCCAAACAAACCGTTTTTCCAAAATAAGCAAAACCAAAAGATCCCGGTGATCTGGTCGGCTGAATTCAATCGGCTGTCGGATCTGCGCTAGCACGTTTCCGTTATGTCGTCTTCTGCGAAATCCTCTGACGGCTTTCAAAATATCGAAAATGTAATAAAATGGGCCTGGTTCAATTCCACGGACTACTTGTCTACCCTTGCCCGCCCTGCCGTCCTGCTCAATTCTTGCTTCCACTGTTGTCCGCGACGGCGACTGTCCCCACTCGACCCACCCCCGCGGTCATCCCCAGTAACAGCATTTCGCCATGCGTGTCAGTATGTCTGAAGACGATGCAGCCTACACCGACCTCCTCACCCAGCTTCTGTCCGACACGTCCAGCACCCGCAATGCGAGGGTGCACTCCTGGATAGAACACCAATATGATTTTGCCCTGTCTGAACAGGACACCAGTGCTCGAGATGCACATATGTGCTTGACGTCAGTTGCCAAGTCGAGAACGCCCTCACCCTCGCCTTCGTCATCTCTCGGGGCACACCGCTCATTCTCCATCGATCGGCCGGACTCTCCTCTCCTCCCACGTTCATCTGTAGATAGTCCGTCCTCTCCCCACTTGGGGCCTTGTCCTTCCTACGACGCGCTCTTTTTCCCTCAAGCAGACGTCCTTTCAGACGACAACCAGCTCGAAGAACGTGAACGCGAACGGACACTCAAATTCCTCGTACAGGAAATGGCTCGTCGGAAATCACAGTCAATGCCTTCTACGCCCCACAAACACGGGGACAAGGTAAGCAGACTTTTCCCTCCCTTTTAAAAGAGCAAAAACCCTGAACGTAGCCCATATTGCTAGCCCTTGCCAGTACCTCCGCCTTCGCCGACGACATCGATGTCTCAATCGACGTCATTTCGCGCTCTCAGGTCGCGTTCCTCTATGCGAATGTCTCGTCTGCCATCTTTCACAAGCACGCTTTCGGATCAAACCCAACCGCAGGACATTTTAACACCTCCCCTTCCCGTATCTGTCATAGTGCACGGTGAAAGTCATCCTGACTTGGTCTCCCGCCACGAGGGCCAATATCCTGACGGATACTCCATATCTAGAGAAGACCTCTTTCCACACCAGGAGAATGGCACTGGGATGCTACAACCGCAGGATGATAAGGATTCCGTATTTCCATCCCCGACCTTATCCAACTTTTCATGCACTTACTCGCGCGAGACTTCCATCACAACCCCGTGTGTTAGTCTTCCGACGTCACCAGCTAGTGCCTCCTTCATGGTGCCTCCCCTCCCCGAAAACATCGCCTTACCAGCGTCTCCCGAGGTTGAACGGGCCTTTTTTTCGGAAACTGCGTCGGTTTCTGCTGAAGGCGCTGGCACTAATCGCTCACTTTCGCCGGCGAATGCTCTTACCCCTGTTGCTAATGCATCCCCAGCGTCTCCCGCTTCTGCATCTTTTACATCATCCTCTACTTCAGTGTTCCTTGCTTCATGTAGGTGTATTTTCTCCAGTTTGGGATTTACGTTAATCTAATAATTCGTATGGCATATACAGCGGCGATGGTTGACCCCGATACGTCCGCACAAACGCAGTGCCTTCGCGCGGCACTGTCAGGCATCCAATCGGAGTCGCGCTGGTCCATAACTACAACGGCTTCCGTGGACCACTCTGTCGCCGAACCCGTTAAGTCGGGCTCATTCTTGAGCCCGCGGACACCTTCCAAGGGTAAGAAGTCTCAGCAGCAGAAGGAGGCGAAGACACCCAAACAACGTACTCGATTCATCAATTTTATCAGTCGCCTCTCGCCCGGTCGTAATGATGTGTCCACCAGTACAATAGCCAGTGCTGGATCAGCAAAGGAGAACTGTGACGATGATGTTCCATCTGATAGCGATGAAGACGATGCCAAGGGAAAATGCAAGCCTACCAAGGGACTGAACAAAAAGTCTTCCCTTGCGTCTATTCGCATGTCCTTCTCCCTTTCGCGTACCTCTTTCTCCGGGCAACGTCCTCCTGTTTCCTCTGTGACAGAGGAAGTGCCCCCGTTGCCCATGTCACCAACCCGTACATCTATGAGTACCGGTGATCTCTCTAGCGGTCCAAATCCACAAATGGAGGCGATACCGGCTGCAACTTCCCCCGCGAAGTCTTCCATCCCACGTATATCCTCCCGCTCAAATATCCTCGAACCTGTATTACCTCCTATCCCAGGTTCTGCTGGTACGGTAACCACCTTCCGGAACGCTTCGCAGCTTTCCCTGTCAAACACGGTGTCTTCTCCTGCTGCATCGTCGAAGGTGTCTCTATTACCGTCACCTACAGTGTCCACATTCCCCTCAAGTGGGAATCCTCTAGGTCAACACCACAGCGGTAGCGCCTCTCGGATTTCACTCCTCCCGCCTTCAAACAAACGCGTGTCGTTCCAATCCAGCATTCGCAATGCATTCGGTTCTAGTGCTGACGAGCCTGAGTCGGTCCACCCGTTTGATTCTTCTCCCCCTTCAACATTGTCGAAGAATACCACCCCGAGTCGGACAAAATCAATCTTCAAATTAAGCAACAAATCGAAAGCACCAAAGACGCGCACGAACGCCCTTCCTGCATTGGTACCTGTAGTTTACCCTGTGAAGGCTCCCAAGGCCACGGTATCCGCTTCCGTGCCACACTTGCACAGAGATAGCAGCGCCTCGAAATCGACGCCGATGCTAGCGAGCAATATACCTTCCTCTACTAAGTTCACTCCACCTACCAAGCTTGCCAATGTCTTGGCAGGTCAGACGCCTGCACCACCATATCATTCCACCATGTCCAAGATTGCTATTTCGAATTCTCGTACTTCACCGCCACCAAGATCGAAACTTTCTACACCACCTTCCAAGATGAGGCCTCCCGCCTCGTCGAGGGCGCCCCGGTCCGTCGCGACCGCTGTGAGCGGGATCAAAGTTCCTGTACATACTATCGATGGGGGTGCGAAGATCGCATCAACGGACGATCTGGTCGGTGTGTCCAAGTTACCCTTGTCCTCGTTACAGACGCAGAGGACGAAAATGGGTACTGTGAAGGGCTTCTGGAGGAAGTAGCAAGTTTGCAAGCTGCATTATGTAGGCTGATCATTCCATTCTGAAGCTTGACCGTTCTCACCATCGCCTGTTCAGATGGCAGAAAATACACATCAAATGTTTGTTTATAGGGAGGGACGAAGCACGCACGGTCTTGGATTATTCATTGCTTCAACTCATAGGAGCGTTTCACATCAACTATATGCCACTCCTTTCAAGTTTCGCATTGTATGCGCACCCTACGCTCTTTATTGGTTTTCCTATCTCGTCTCAACATGCACACACTCGTTTTCGATTCCAACTTGTCACATCGGCATTAACAACGTTCGTTCCTGGATTCTGCAATCTGTACATCATCCATCCATTCGATTGTTGTGGGATTATACATATCTGTACACTCCGCTCTTGCATCCTGTCTCATTCCAACCCACTCCTTCGTTTTCTCTCGTCATGGGTCCTTCCGTGCTACCGCTGCTATTCCGTCGTGCTCTCTGTCCATCGTATCCACTCGTCTCACCTCGACTTGTTTCTTGCTCCTGGTCTCCGGTTCCTTGGCATAGTTGT
The DNA here is from genome assembly GCA_016618355.2 of Astraeus odoratus. Lineage (NCBI taxonomy): Eukaryota > Fungi > Basidiomycota > Agaricomycetes > Boletales > Astraeaceae > Astraeus > Astraeus odoratus. The sequence continues at coordinate 6,871 of JADGIP010000178.1, read as the reverse complement.
CTTGTACCTTGCCTTGTTCGCTCCCGCTCTGAAAAACCGGACGCATTGCGCTCCATCTGGCCTCGCGTTACAAAATTGTTTGTGCTGACACAGGTGATCTAGCTTCGCCACTCAGCATTTGCCGTTGCTTTCCGTTTGACAATTTGACACTTGTACGATTAGATCTCAGTGCTTCATCCATTCTTGCATCCCATACTCCAAGCTGAACAATATATCGTAATCATCAAAATACAAATCAAGACATTTCTGTGCATTCCTCCCCTTCTCGTACGTAGATACATAGAGCTACCGTGGTCCACTGTTCCTTGCTTTCGATGTCTTGAATCTTGCATATTCGTGAGCGGATACAAATACATTTGGTATACATGAGTAATATACAGAAGCAATACGAATGAATAGCGAAAATATATCATCAATCATTTGCATGATGAGCCATGCAGGTGGAGCACTTGTATACGAAAACGTGCATAGGCTAGGTAACACCATTAGGCGCAACTCGAGGGCGAGAGATCTGGGGGCTTCTGAACAAAATGAACGTTAACAGTCCGATCTGACACTTTTATGACTTAGTGCTAACGGGGCCCATACGGTCCCGTGTAGCGTATTATGAAAGAGAGCAATCTATAATGAAAAAGTTGGACAGGGATACGCCGCTAATATATACCCGATAGTGGGCGCGCTTTTGTTTTTCAGTGCGGTGGTGCCAAGTGTCAAAAGTTTCCCGATATCAGCACACCGGGAAATACCCAAGGGTCGCTAGCAATTAAAAATCTCAACATGCCGTATGTATTTACAGCTTGCTAGCTTGCTGAGCGGTCCGAGTGTGGTCGCTTCCTGGGTTTCATTCCCTTCGGACGCGCTTGAGTTTGTTCGGGACCTTCCGGGACTACTAGCGAGTGCTATGTCCACAAATGGTGTTGGGACTTTGTCAGCAACATAATACGGCACGAGATACGGTCAGGACTAGCAGGAGCAGGAAAAATGAACACCTCCCAAGCTTTAGTACACTGGCTGGCGGAGATCTCGGGCCACATGCCACGAAGGTGAGACAGTGAAAAAATTAATGCATGATAAGTTGGACTGCAGAACGTAGTCTTTGCATCCTGCGTACTAACTGGAATGTTCCATTCAACCAAACAATGGGGATACGGCTTAGCGCAGAAAGTTTACGACGTGTCTGATTCCATCATACTCTTCCGTGCTCCCAACGCAAGTTTTCATTTAAAAATTTTATTCAGCCACAAAATCTTGTCGATCGGACGGCCTGCAGCATTGTGCCGCATCAACCCTTGCTCATCTGACACTCGATCTAGACCCGAGCATCCATATGTGGGGCGGCCAAATGTGTCGATTGCACTCGGGGTTGAATTGGCCATATCAGATGGGTTTTTGGACAGGTAATAAGCTATCGATCGTAGAGCGCTGATTTATCCGCGAACCATAGTTAGATAGGGAGTCACGGTCAATAAACGTTTGACTGATATCACGTGGATGATGGCGATATGGTTAGTGCAAGATACTTATATGGCTACCCGATCCTCTTCTGCTCGTGTCATATCCTCCTAAATACCCCCGTACTTATGTACGCAAAGTAGATCTTGCTCCGATATGAAAGCAGGTCGGTCCTCACTCACTTCTTAGATTCAATCGCAAAACCTGCTTCCAGTATTGTAGTATATGTATTCTTAGACTGGAGACAATAATGCATATCCTACTCGGATGTACTATAGCCATTCAGCGATAGATAAGTGTTGTCAGTTATCGCGGGGTGATGTGTCGAGCACCTTCTGGACTTCTCGCTAGTCGCAGTGACATGGTGAAAGGAATGATTGACATGTGTGTTCCCCCGTCACGTCGATCCTTGACGGTTCGTGTATCCGTGGGTTTTTTTTTTTGGCGTTGCTGATGTCCCTTCCGCTAGGTTCTCTAGAGCTAGTATGTAAGCGTTTAGGGTAAGATCTCACATGCTGGTCGAGAGTTCGAGGCAGCTGACGAATAAGGTAATGTGAATGGGAAGTACCAATGAACCACATAACAACAATAGTTGTTATCCAACGTGGAATGCCTGCCCCGCTCCACAGTCAAATGCATAGCTTTGTCAACTTCCCGATTATCTAGGAAGCATGGCCACTATTTTACAGTTCAAAGTCCACTGTCTTGATGTTTCGGTACCAGTCCCTATCGATACTATTGTCATCAATTGACTAACTGCGGAGACGCCTCTCATGCGTGGCAATGGAGCACCACAAAGACAGGAATCTACGCAGTAAAGCCGTTCCCTGTCACCAACAATTTCGGATGGTACGCGGGAATCCTTTCCCCATTTACCCAGACCTGCCGTTGTCTCTAAGACTTTGTGGCGGGCATAACGCGAATTCTCGACCCTCGGGTTTGCTCATGCCATGGACAGTTTGTGGGCACTTTCGCTCTAGGGACAGAGTGCCTCATTATAGCGTGCCGCCATAATCCAAGGAACAGAGGCTGGCTTCACGATATATGCTTCTGGAACTGTCTCATACGCAAGAGGAAAGAGCATTCCGAGGTCATGAACTTATGTACAGGACCTATACACTGCGATTCAGCACTTCAGCACCAAGTCCACGGGACTTACGACGTCCTCGTCTCACGTACATGCAAGTGTTCCTCGGTCCACCGTGCTCTCCGTTGGATCGGACAGAATAAATATAACAGCATCCGCCCTTTTGACATGGGCCGCCTATCACCACTCTCAGTCGGTACAGGTGGATCACACGGTTCTATCCAAGCTGTGTCATACGAAGTGGAAGTTCGTTCGCATGAAGGGTCATGGGATATCCATTAATCAGCCCATGAATCCATGGCCCGAAGCCAGTCGCAACATTCATGGCGTGCCTCTTCTATAGAAGCAACATCTACTGATGTGCTAACGTAGGAGAAACGTATGTCAGATCTTGAGTCCAGATATATATGTGTAGGATGATGAACTGGTGCATGATACATGCCCAATTATTGACTGGAAGGCGATAGCAGATAGGACATCATGGTTACTGAGCTACGTCATCTTTGGGACTTCCTGTAAGTCGCCGTTGTTCTGCCGTGCAGAGAAAGCGCGAAATGCTTACTTCATCCCTCAGCTTTTTGCAATGCGATGGACTGTAGAGATACCAGGGAGCCCCGCTGCATCCGTGACATTCAAACGTCAAACATCTTCGCTCGGAATAAAGGTATGACTCTGAGAAGGGGGGGTATCTCCGTCTTCTGTAATGGGCAGACCATGACTCTCCCGGTGATAAGAGGCTGCCACGATGAAGGTTCATACCCAACCGTGCATGTGGACATCCAAGTCAATGGAAGATGAACATTGCTGAACTCCTCCTTCGGACAGATTAAGGGGTGTCTGTGCGGCGATCAGAACTTGTTGTTGGGCACGCAATAGGTGTATTTGGAATATGTGAAGTCTAGCTGCCTAAGGGCAAGGCATGCCATATGCCTCGTATCATGAGAGCCCACCAAGAGCAACACTCCGACATACCTTTCCGTGTATGTTATCGTCTTCAAGTCTAGAGCTAGAGCTCCATAGTAGGAGCATGGCAACAGCTTCTAGTGTACCCTTTTTGGTCGCTCCAAATACCGAACGATCCCCCTCCAAAACCTGTAACAACATCGGTCAAACCCGCACTCTAGTGTAATGTGGGGGTTTTATTGTACGTCATGTTTTGATATAGATACGTCAGTTAAGTTCATAGGTTAGTCGAATCGCATCCTCCTAAACCATGATGCATGACGTTTCCCAGCAACTATGCAAATTCGGACAGTGCAAAGTGCGGAGTCCTTGACTTAATGCGTTGAATAACATTTGTATCTGAAACTCATTACATGGTAATACGCGGCGATATGCGCGCTAGGCTCCTCTTTGACTTAGTCCAATTTGCAGTGTTCTGGTCCCCCTTGCATCGGAAATACACCGGATCACCGTGAAGACGTGTTGGACTCGCGCTTTGGTCACTGTACTCGGGTCTCTAGTTTTTTCATCCTTTGCAATGGCAGTATCGCATCTAGAAAGAACTTACTCCCTTATTGACCGCCAGCAACTGGATGATGCATCCATTGTCCGGGCTAGCAAGTTTTCACTCTTCCTTTCTGTGGTTGGCCTCTATGGCTAATTGAAGGAGATTTTAGAGCTCTGGAACCTCCTATCAAATGCTCGGGGCATTTACAAGTGCTGTACGTATGCACTTAGGCTATTTGTTTGCATGGCCGCCGTGGATAATACAGCCGCCCTCGGAATGAGACTTATGCTCCATCCACGTGGTGTAGAGGAAAACGTGATGGGTACGTATTATATGTCTTGAGACTGGGTCTGTACTAATAGCAATATCATTGATCCAGACGAAAAAGAAATCTGGACGTTCTTATCGGGCACGTAGTTCCATGGGTCTGTGCCGAAGAACGCAGCGGGGGGCGAAACCCAGGTACTGCAGGACCGCACTGAATTGGGGGACCGGTTTCGTCTGCAACGCCCTTCCACGTTTTAACTTTCCATAGCTTCAAAGTATTTGAGTGGCTATTCTTCTGAACAGGTATAGACGGTGTCTGAGAGCGTTGCGCATTGGGTTGATAGAACCGAGGAAATACAGGTCTCTGCCAAAGAAGTTACTTCAAGACAGGAACAACGGCCGCCGGATGAGCGTCACATTGGCGCCGCGGTGGAGCGGACATCCACTACGGGCCGAATAACTATGCTATGGTAATTGGGTACGAAAAGGCTCTGGTATCACCGACGCATATCTGTCATGGGGTTGTTGTCGTGCGCTGTTACCCAGCATAGAATCCTCGTTCAATATGACCCACAGCAAGGACACTGCGCAGGTATAAAGGATTTCCGAAAGATGCTCATCTCGTGAGGGCGAAGAAGCAGCCGTAGGTGAGAAGAAAATTAAAGGATTCTGTTAGGACTGGGATGGTGCTTTACATGTCACATTGTGCTGGAACTCATATTGAATGGATACCCCTAGAGGGCTGTCGTAGAATTTGCAAGGGTAACACACCCTTGTCAAGTCTATCTCTAATCAGCATATGAGTCAAGTTATTCTCTCGAAACACGTCGACGCCGGTTACATGGGTTCTCTTGGTGGAAGGCGATCACAGAAGGATGCAGGGCCACTTTGGGGAATTGCCAATACTTAGCAACTGGAAGCGGGAAACAGGGTATGGCAAATCACCTAGCTCGCTAAATCATTCAGTATATATCAAATATACGAAAAGGGTGGGGTGAGTGGGGTGACTAGGTTTAACTACAGTCATTAGATACTATTGTCGATGCCCCAGACATAACGGGTGGCCCATGGGTGAGTAGGGACTCTTTCACGCTGGACAAGTAACTCAATCATGTTATGATGCACATGAGATCGTGTTGCCTGCGATGGGCACAACGTTAGCATATGCTCACCCCTCTTACACACACCATTGGTAGTAGTAGATAGGAGAGGTTGTTAGAACAACGTCTGTCATTATTAGTTTCGTCTGAACTAGTGTTGTCCGGTCAAGCATTGCAGCCTTTCTACTTACGACCATGACACTCAGTCACTGGCAATATAACTGTTTCAAAGTATGAGGTGGGGTTGTGCTGGTATGTTGATACTAGTAAGTACTGTCATGATAAAGGGTGATATCGAAACAATGACTGCAACCTTCAGTTCACTGGGCTATCTTGGTGGGCGGCAGTAAGACAAAACATAAAAGGGTGCCCTTCGGATGTGAGAACAGGTAACCGTGGTAGAATATGTGTTAGTTACAATAATAGTGAGCGGTATACTATGTTGGCTGAGTCTTTTCTTTCGTTGGACTCCAGGTGCGAATAAGATCGTGCAATCATTTCGTTTACCATGACGGAAGGGGTTAGTGCGGCCGTCGGCCATTGAATGCAGTTGCGTATGCTACGCGGAAAGGAAACTGGAGTATGGTGCAGGCGACGAGTACGACGTTGATGGTAGCATGAACGCACCTAACAGGCTAAACTTATGGGACCTGATTGACTTGATACAGTATCAACTAGTGATTTTCGAACGGTCTCGCTGCTCACGAGGTAATTTGTATAAGCGATAAGATGTCGAGGCTCAAAATACTCGATCGATCGAGGCGGTCTGTTTTCGAAATTCTAAAACTGGTACGGGGACTCGGAGTGGTCAGTCAAAAAAGAGTCAAGAATAATAACCATGCAGAGGGAACACCGCATTACTAATGTACACAAGCGCACGTATTGTACGTAGCCATACGTGGCATAGCCAACTGTCTACATAGATGATATGACAACCGGTGTTGATGTCGGGCCACTCCTTCTCCAACTTCCACATGTATCTTCTTCGTGTCTATCAGTGAGAAACTTATATCCTGGTCGACGGGATCTCTAGCCATTACCTTGTCCACAATACTATTCCCAAAACATTTGCACTGGCCATGCCTTCGTTTTCTCATTCGACAAAACAAACTAAAATTAATGGCATTGCTATTGCTATCTTCTTCGGCATCCTTGCAGGTTTTGGGCTCTCCACCATAGGCAGCTTTGGTCCTCCTCTCAGGTCAATCCAGGAGCCCTTTCCAGACACAGTGTTCATTATACATGACGACGGATTCACCACAGCCTCACCGTATTCCTCATCAAGCACAGGCGAGATGGAACTTGGCGCTCTAGCAGAAATGGTAGCTCGCACCAATGGGTTCTATGCTCGCGACTACAGTTTATGGTTGGGTTGGAATAACGTACGTGTCGAGAAGCGCATGACCTTGCCAAGCTTACCGTCCCTTCGTAGATGCGCTATATCATCGAAGCTGCGCTTCTCCATGGACGTATATTGAACAGAACAACTATCATTCCTTCATATGTATATGCTCG